>QANU01026700.1:0-105272 GCA_003254905.1 Nissolia schottii | reverse complement strand
ATATATATATATATATATATATATTATATCTATGCCGCTACATCTATATATATATAAATAATAATAATAATAATAATAAAATAATATATATATATATATGTTATATCTCTATACTGCCGCTGTACATACATATATATATATATATAAATAATAATAATAATAATAATAATAATAAAATTATATATATATATATAAATAATGGGCTTAATTAAGTTTTTAGTTCCTATAAAATTTCTTTGTTTTTAGTTTGTTTTATATTTATTTTAAATAATTTTAATCACATATTTAATAATTTAAATAATTTTAAATCACATATTTAATATTTAATAGTTTAACATACTCCTACTCAATACTTATGTAATATTCTTTGTATATTATCACTATGTTCCAAATATATATTTAATATTTATACTAACTAATATCAAGTAAAAAAAGTATATATAATTATTTTAACAAACTTTAAATAATTTAAACTACTAAATCATGTTCATATTAATAAAAAAATGTCAAAATTATTTAAATTATTAAATATGTGATTAAAATTATTTGATGTTGGTTTCACCCTTTCATAGGCACAAAAAAATTATTTAAATAAAATTTAGTTTTTAGCCCTATAAAATTTTAAAGTTTGTTTTTAGTCCCTATAAAATTTCAAAATTTGTTTTTAGTCCATCTGTCTAGCTGGGGTTAATGGTGCTAACGTAGCATTCCACGTGGCATATGATGCCACGTGGCATGCCAGGTGGCACGACCACGTCATCGCTATTAACGGCCACATCAGCGCTATTAACGACCACGTAAGCGCCGTTAACGCCAGCCAGACAGAGAGACTAAAAACGAACTTTGAAATTTTACAGGGACTAAAAATTTTACATAGGGACTAAAAGCTTAATTAAGCCTAAATAATAATAATAATAATAATAATAATAATAATATTATATTATTATTATTATTGTTAGTAAAAGGGCATAAATTACATCTATTAAATATTATTATGGTATTTACATATATCTGTTAAAGCCCCCTATGCATATCAAGTATTGAGATAAACTTTACACTAGAGAAAGAAAATATATAAATTATACAAAAGACATAATTAAACTAATAATAACTATATACTAAGTAATTTCTTAATAGAATAAATAAAAAAATTTATATTAATAATAATAATAATAATAACAATAATAATAATAATAATAAAAGAGAGTGAATGATAATAATAATAATAATATAAATATAAACCTGATTATCCTATAGGATATTTTCTGAAATGTGTAACAATGGGTTCATAGTGTCATCTCCTCTTCTCACCATCGTGATGATTTTTTTTTCTAAACTACAGATACAAAATTTACAGTGTCATCATTACAACCGGTTTGAAATGAAAAAAATTAATAACTTAAATTAAGAAAATAAGTTAAAAGTACAATGAAAAGCAAAAAAAATTATATACGTAAAACTCATAAAATTAAAATTATACCAACAAAAGTGGAAGAAGTATGAGAAAATGAGAAAATGTATAATGGATGCAACAAAAAAAAAAATATGGAACGTGATAGCAGAAGTAGAGGCAAAAAAAAAAAGAAGAAAGCAAGCAGGAATGAAGGAAAAAAAAAGAGGGGAAGCAATGGAGTATTTTCGGTTTGTGGGGGACCAAATATAGGTGAAGAAGTGAAGAGAAATGGAGGAATTGGTGAGATCCGCACATTGGGAAGGAGCAGCCTGAAATCGTCATGGGTCTCACCCATTTCAAAGCCTCCGTCAGGCACCGCCATGTGTCGTCTCCCCATGGCTCCGTCTGTCCGTCCTGTCCCCCCACTCCACTGCTGCCTCCCACGCGGATTCCAACTTGCCCTGCCCCTCTCTGAAATCGCCCTATGGCCCACTGATTTCAAAACCTTTTTTTTTTTTTATTTTTCAAAATTGCCCTGAGCAGTGGCGATTTCAGAATTTAACCCCATACTCCCGTAATTTTATATTTTGGCCCATAAATTCGTATTTTACTCCCTCTCAACCCACATAAATGTCAAAACCCCATTGTGAAGCTCGGCAGCGGCAATCTTCGGTAGCCCCAGCTCCTCGGCTCCGACAAGTGATGGAGCTTTCAACAGTGACTGGTGAGCTCTTAGGGATGAGGGTTGCTTTACTTTTTCCTCGGGACGAGGGATTTCAAAGGGTTTTGATTGAATGTGACTCTCATGGTGCTATTTTCAGGTTAATTTAGCTTGGGTTATGTAACTAATATTTGCCTCCCCTATTATTGTCTTCATCTACCGTGTGCTTTTTTACTATGTAATAATAATTAAACTTAAAGTCAGAAATGTCATGCGTGAACAATGAAGTTCGTCCCCCCTAATTTGTTGACTTCAAAACCATGAATTCGGTGACGATTTTTATTTTTATTTTTACCTGACTGGCCGAACCAAAACAAAGATGTCACATTGTAGTGCAAAAGATGGTTTTGATTGGTTCTTCTTTTCCAACATTTCCTCGAAGATGTTGATAAAACAATTTGGATTTTCATTTTTTATTTGGTAGACAACGGGCTAAAGCCCAAAGAAAGAAATAAAAGAATTAGTCTCAACAAGATCACGCAATCTGAATTAGATCATTCAAAAGTAACAATTGAGTAGTCGCAGGAACTACGTCAAAATAAGAGACCTTAAAAGAAGAGAGATCGTGACTCAAATAGACAAGACAATCAGTAACTCGATTGAATTCCTCAAAAACATGTTGAAGATATACTGCTCTTGGATTTTTATTTAATGCTGGTTGGAGAGTTCAACATGATCAGATACAACATATAGCTAAGACGAAGACCAATATAATTTAATCGATTCTTAATTTTAATTTTATACATGAATTACTTTGCTTAATGTGATTTGACACGTCTTATTTTTTTGAAAAACCCCCTATTATATTATTGAAAAAGGGCATTGAACCTCATTCACCTATTGGTTAATTGCAAAAAGTTAATGTAACTTAAAATAGATTAATTTCACTCACCGTGTAAAATAATTTCACACCGTCAAGAAACTAAACAAAATATAATCATGGAGAGTAGCGACCTGTTATGCTTTAATTGGTTATAATAAATATGGGATATGTTCAATAAGTGTGATGTACAAATTCATGATGTTAAAATATTTAACTTTTATTTTATCAATTAATTTTAAAATAAAATAGTATATTTAATCAAAATTCCAATAATAATCTATAAACCATCATTACTAATTACTAAAATTTTTTTGGTACATACTCATTACTAATTGACTAATTTATTTATCTACTAATTTACTAAAAATCATCAACTTCACTTTTCACAAATATGCCATGTGGCACTTTAGAATTTTCATAATTTTTTTTATATTTTATATTTTAAAAATTAAATTAAACGAATTAAACTTATTTTTTTTTATATTTAAGTAATATGTCTAAGGTCTTAAATTCAAACCTCATTATAATTGTTGTAATTTTTGAAGTAACAAAATAAAAGACCAAGTGTATAAATAAGTGAAAAAAAAAAACTTGATTGAACACAAAATCAATTCTAAAGCAGAAACCATATTTTCCTTTTTCATGTCCGTAACATATCTTTGGTTACAAAATAATACATATATATGAGTTGTGAACCGATATCTGAATTACAAGATACGTTTTGATTAAAAAAAAAAAGCCAACATAACCCACAAAATTCAATCAATTATTCAAATAAGGAAAATTTTATTTTTTATTTTTTTAAAAAAAAAATTATTCTTGCAGACAAGGAAGTGATATTGAACCCCTTGAATTAGAAATTAACCACACAGGCAAACATTGTCACCCATTGGGCTATACTTATCAAAACCAATATTTATTCATGACCAATCATATGTTGCCTTATTAAGAGTTAAAAGTAAAAAGGAAAAAAGTAAGTGTCACCCATTGAGTCAAAAGTAAAAAGAATTTGAGATTATTATTGGAGAATCATCAAGGTATACTTGAAGGTTGGACGAAAATGTAGTATATTTTGTCAAGGCCAATATTTACTCATGATTGATTATATGTTGCCCTATTAAGAGTCAAAAGCAAGAAGGGTTTGAGAATATTGTTGGAAAATCATAAAGACATATCTAAAGGTTTAATGATAAATGTAGTATATATGAAAATATTTTAAAATATTAATTGACTCTTTCTATGTACGGTTAATATAGTTGCTTATTCTTTTCATATGTATTTAATATTTTTTTTTTGTATATATTAAAGTTTAAAAGATGACTCACTCTTGCATTACACAAGTTAAGACACTAGTTATATCTTACAAATATGTAAACAAATTAAGATTAAATTTAGCATCCAAACTATTTCTATTATCATAAAGATATAAATATGTGTAGCATCAAAATTATTTTATTTATTGTTTTACTTCAAAATGTAATCTGTTGTATTCTATAAAATTTGTGAAGTTGAATACTACGGTGAAGGATATTTTAGTGAAGATAAGTAAAATATCAAGGGACATGGATTTTTTTAAGGTGAGGGTATCATTTTAGAGCAGAAAATGAGGGAGTTTTATCTTTGAATTAAGGGTTAATTGTCAACTTAGTCCTATTAAAAATGACTCAGTATCTTAAATGGTCTCTAAAAACAAATAGTGTTAACGTAATTTTTAAGATTTCAAAACACTGCCTTCTTTAGTTCTTAATTTTTTTTTTTAAAAAAATTGTTAATAGGGAGACTAACAGAGGTGCCACTTAAAATTTTCAGGTACCAAGTTAACACTATTTCTTTTTAAAGACCATTTAGAACACTCAGACATTTTTCAAAAATTAAGTTACACCTAACCCTTAGATCAATAAATTGAGAAATAAGACGTATTTTCATTTTATTAATTTAAGAAAGAAATATCTCATTTTACCTGTGCGATCCTCAAACACTTTTTTTCTTTTAAATACGCCTGAGATCCTCACCTTTAAATGATCTAAACTATTCCTTGCTTCTTTTGCTGAATAGAGGGATAAAGATCAAGTAGTTCAAAGATGAAAAAGAAAAAAAAAAAAAGCTAGCGCCTTAAAATCTTTGCAAAAATGCTACACGTACACCCAATTTCACACACTCATACATACATAATTAGTAATGCACAAACTATATTCTCACGAGTGCACAAACGTTACAAGCTTGTAAATGATGCACTCAACTATACTTAATTAAGTGCACAAACATTACACGAGTTAAAACACAAACTTTATACATATAAGTACGAGGTGTATGTATGGTGTATGGTTTTTGTCGTACGCATCAAAAACTCAAATCTTTGTCCCCGTGCCAGGCAGTTTCCGAACGTAATTTTACGCAGACACAAACGTAACATTTCCCATTCAAATACATTTGCAGTAAAAACGAAATCCTCCCGTCCTGGTTTGGGGCAAAGTTGATAATATATCCGTGCAGAGGGGGAGGCCTCTTTCCTTGGCAAAAGAAGTGACGCAATCCGTTATTTATAAAAATAGAAAAAAAAAGAAGAGGTATTTTAAGGATGCACGTATTCCTGTAGAAAACCACACCATTACTTAACACCAACCAGCCAGCCACGAGGCTCCAACTCCCCTTTCAATTCAACATAAATGCACCTTAGTTGTTTTCTGCCGGGTGACATGGCAAGTTGCTTCAACTGCCATTCCTCCTCACTGGCAAAAAGTTGCCAAATACAAATTCGCTAACTTATCACTTACTATTAAAGATAAGGAAAAAAAAAAAAAAGAAACTGCTTTACGCGGGTTTCGATGCTAAGTATCGTCCCCTGATTGGCCAGTCTCAAACGAAATCACTCGTATATAACTGAACCGGACGAAACCGAAACCAAAATCTCCCCCCCAACCCCACCACACTTCACCATAGGCGAAACGGAAACGCGCAGAAAATGGGGGAGGATCTAAAGCTTGAGAAAACGACGCCGTTGCTGTCGCCGCGAGGAGGAGGAGGAGAAGGAGAAGGGGAGTGCTTGTCGCTGGTGAAGAGGGTGTGGGAAGAGAGCAAGCTGATGTGGGTGGTGGCGGCCCCGGCCATATTCACGAGAGCCTCGACCTTCGGGATCCAGATAATCAGCCAGGCTTTCGTCGGGCACATCGGCCCCAGGGAGCTCGCCGCTTTCGCTCTCGTCTTCACCGTTCTCATCAGGTTCGCCAACGGTATTCTGGTACGTTTCTTCGCTCTCGTTCTTTTCTTTTCCTTTTAGTTGCTATTATAATTATTATTATTATTATTATTAATTATTCACGTGCATGTGTTTACTTCCGAGAGCTCTGAGATTAAATGGAATCAAAAGGGAAGCATTGTGTGTTCTGTTTTTTGGGTCCTCTGTTTCGTCAATTCAGAATTGGACAATTTTCTGTTTATTTATTTACTTATTTTGTTTGATTTCCGGTGAAGTCGTAGCGCCGGTTCTAAGCGCTTTAAGCTGTGGTCCTGCAATTGCAGCTGTAATATTACTGCTGGCCGCGTTGTTTTCATAAAGCATGATTTTTCTGTAAATTTCTGCAATTGCAGTAGTTGCAGTTTAAAACCATATAAATATATATATTTGTCTCATTCTGGGGGCTGTGAGACAGAAGCTATGTTAACAAAACATATGAAAACGGCAGTAGAGTCCACGAGCGGTTTTAGGGAGGGTAGATGTACGCAGTCTTGTCCTCAGAATCATTCTGAGAGGTTGTTTCTGATGGCCACAAAATGTAATTTATTCAGCTGGATCGCATTTGCTTAGCAATGCAGATTGCAATCATAGATAGTAACCGTGTTTCTTTGATTGGCAACCGCAGCTGGGAATGGCCAGCGCCCTGTCAACGCTCTGCGGCCAGGCGTACGGTGCAAAGGAATTCGGCATGATGGGAGTGTATCTCCAAAGGTCGTGGATAGTCTTGTTCTTAACCGCATCCCTCCTTCTCCCGGTGTTCATCTTCACGAGCCCGATTCTGACACTCCTGGGCCAGGACGAGAGCATAGCGGAGGTGGCGGGGAACATCTCTCTCTGGGCAATTCCCATCATCTTTGCCTTCATCGTCTCCTTCACTTGCCAGACGTTCCTCCAGTCGCAGAGCAAGAACACCATCATCGCATTCCTGGCGGCCCTGTCGATAGTGATCCATTTGTTCCTCTCCTGGCTCCTGACCGTGAAGCTCAACCTCGGGATTGCTGGTGCGATGACCTCGACGGGCTTGGCGTACTGGATTCCCAACATTGGCCAGCTTATATTTGTGACGTGTGGCTGGTGCTCAGAGACGTGGAAGGGCTTCTCGTTCTTGGCGTTCAAGGACCTTTGGCCTGTTGTCAAGCTTTCCCTTTCAGCTGGTGCCATGTTGTGGTGAGCGAGCTTCCTTCTTTGCAAACACTTTGTTCACTTTAATTAAGGTCTCGGATTCGAGTTTTGTGGATGACATGAAAAGCTAGCATTTGGAAAACTTTATTCCACGGTTGGCCAACTCGTTCGATCTAGATTAGTTGGAGTCCAGTAGACTTTGAATACAAGTGGTTTTTTATAGGAAATTTTAATGAAATTTTTATTATCTAGATTGACATTACCTTTTTTTTTTTTTTTTCGCTTGGTGACGTTATTGTACGTTTTGCAGTCTTGAGCTGTGGTACAACACAATATTGGTACTCTTGACAGGTAACTTGGAGAATGCAGAGGTTGAAATTGATGCCCTTTCTATATGGTAATCCTTTTCCACCGTAACATTAATTAATTTATTAAAATTTGTACATGTTGTATTTATATATTATGCCTGTTCGTGGGATGCATTGTCTTGATGCATGGTAGATTTTTGTTTTTTTCTGGCCGGCTAAAGATTTAACTTTATATTTTACAGTCTCAACATCAATGGATGGGAAATGATGATATCACTTGGTTTCATGGCTGCTGCAAGGTAGTAATAACATTATTATTTACCTACCTTACTTGTAATTTAGCCGTTGTGTCGTCATCTGCCAAATTAAAAGAGATGAATTACAATTATTCACATTGAAACATTTTATAGACATATGGACCTACCATTTTGTTTCGTACACGATGTTGTAACTTAGTGTACCATTGAACTTAATTTGCAGTGTTCGAGTGGCAAATGAGCTTGGAAAAGGAAGAGCCAAAGCTGCCAAGTTCTCCATTGTTGTGTCGGTGCTTACATCATTGGCAATTGGGTTCTTCCTCTTTTTATTTTTCTTATTCTTTAGGGAGAGGCTTGCGTACATATTTACCTCAAACAAAGATGTGGCCGCTGCTGTTGGGGATTTGTCACCTTTGTTATCCGTCTCTATACTACTAAACAGTGTTCAACCTGTGCTCTCAGGTACTGTTATTCCTTTACAACGTGAAAAAAAGAGTACGTGTCCCATAATTAGAAAAAGGAAAAAGAATAGAGAGTTCGTGGCTAAATATGAGAGGGCGTATTAATTGTGTTGGCGGTGTATACTCACAAGTGTTGTTAAAAATTGAATTTCATCATTTTTGGATGCTACAATTATTTATGTGATTTCGACAGGGGTTGCTATCGGAGCTGGCTGGCAAAGCATTGTTGCATATGTGAACATAGCATGCTATTATGTCATAGGAATTCCTGTTGGAATTGTGCTCGGTCATGTCATTAATTTGCAAGTCAAGGTAGTATAGGCTTCATCTTTTCTCCTCTCTTGTTTTTCTAAAAAAAAAGAAAAATTGCACTTCAACTTATGCTGCTTACTAATCAATCAATTAATTTCGCAATCTCTTTCTTCTTATTTCTACAGGGAATTTGGATTGGGATGTTGTTTGGAACTTTGGTTCAAACCATAATCCTAACTGTAATCACCTACAAAACTAACTGGGATGAGCAGGTATTTGACAATAAAGTTTAAGGGTATACACTGATAGTGTATATATATCCTTCATTATTAGTAATTACCAATTCCCTGCGAGTAAATTAATACATATTCATGCATGCATTAATCATGATGAGACCATTATGTTAATGTGCAGGTCGTCATAGCTCGTAACCGTATTAACAGGTGGTCTAAGGTGGACGGTACAGATCAAGAAGCGAAAATAAATACATCGGATAATTAAACTAAACTCCGATGCCATCATTTCAGTCAATCTTAGAACTGCTGAGAGATTGGTAGATAGCAATTGTATGGTTATTCTTGTTCGGGGAATTTTTTTTTTTGGGTAGCAAGGGCGCATTTGTTAGGAAATCAGAAAAAAGAAACTTGGAATTGAAGAACTACAAGTTTTATGATTCTTAACAAGTTTGTGCTCCTTCTGCTAAGATGACACTCGTTAGCTTTTCTATTCTTACTTGTCCTCAATTTATTAACGGTTTTCTGACCAATGCCATTAAATTTTGAGTTGATTAAGTATTTTGTGTTAAAAAATTATACAAATTTTATTTTGTAAGACAAAATTATTATTTATGTTTTTTAACAAGGATTGTTAGAACATTTGTTAGTAAAACCCGTTTATTAATGAGTTATGTTATTTAAATTTATTAGTTATGAGCACTTGGTTGATTCACTAAACATCTGCTATCAAATAAAATCTCAATGAGATGTTGATCTTGTTAAAATTTCATTTATTAATAATTAATGGTTAGGGAGTTGGTACAATATTTTATAACTAACGAGTATAAACAACACATTTTTTGCCTCAAATTATTTGTTATTTTAGCAAAAAAAAAATTGTCCCATATTATCAATCTCACATTTCTAATTGAAATTTAAATTTATTGTTAGGTTTTTAAACATATCTATAATTTATTAAAGCCTTAAAAATAATACTTTTTAATACTCTGTTTTATTTTTCCATCACGAAGTACTTAAATAAGGTTAACTTAGTAAAGTTATTTCTTAAACTATTCTTAATCCTAAGTTTTTTAATACTAATGCATTTAGCCAAAACAACATATAATTTGGGATAAAGAGAGTATTTTGATATAAAGAAAAATTTATGTATGTTTATGAAGCATATTAAATGTGTGTTCCATAAACATTATTTCATCTGTTCTACAATATTAGTCCATTTCATATTTTTAAATTTATTCATAATTTAATGTATTAAAACACAATTGTATCTGATTCCATTAAATTTTAAATTTAAAAATATGAAATAGAACAATATTATAAAACGGAGGAAATATCAATCATTTGTTACTTCACTTTTATATATTTTTTAAATACAATCAATTAGAATGATTATTCATGATGTTTTTGAATTACGCAATCAATATGCTTTAAAAGCAAGGAAGAATTTACTGTATAAATTAAAATCCTTAGAATAGATTTTAACGGACTTCATTTCTTTGGGGCCCACTATGTTGTCCTATGTGGTCCCGTGCGATAAACGAGGTGATAAGAAAAGAAAGGGCTAATCTCGATGTGAGACCCCCGGGAATTTATTGTGACAGTTGGTTAAGGGGACCGGGAAATTTAATAATTTTACTATTTAGAACACATGATAAATTGTTTATAATTAAATATGTTTTTACTCTCTATAAAATTAAAAATGTTGTGATTAGTCCTTAAAAAAATTGTTAAAAATTAGTTTTGATAAAAAATTTGGTGGGTTTTAATCTTCGTCATTAGAATGAGACATTAAATGCCAGTGTGACTGTTAAATGTGTCACATACATTTAATGGTCACGTAAATTCAATGGTAAGCACTTAACTTCTCATTTTAATGGCAGAGACTAAAACTTGTCAAATCTTTTTAGGGACTAATTCCTTACAAAAAAATTTCGAAGATCGACCATAATTTTTAATTTTACATGATTAAAAACATATTTAACCCAATTGTTTATGTCTTGTCATCCCATTGATGTTTACAACAAAAGAAATATTTAGGTGTATATGAAGCATATTTAATGTGTATTTTATAAATATTATTAAGGATTTTGTTAATAAGTGTTTTAAAAGTATTTGTTAAGAGAACATATATAGTAATTTTGTATTAAAAAAAGTGAAACTTATGTGTTTCTAATGGCATTCAATATCTTAAAAGCTTAATTTTTCTTCTTTTGGCTTTTAATAAGGGCATTGATTACCAAAACTCTATTATTAACTATTAATTTTTCAATTTTTTATATATTTTAAATACTTTAAATTCAAATCAATGGTAGATACCCATTCTATCCACAAATAAGAATTTTTTAAGATTTTGTACACTTATTAAAAAAATTATTACTATTACACAAGTACATAAAAAAAATTTACATTGTTTTGACAAATTTACTTTTTTTGTTTTTCTCAATTTCTCTATTAAATTCTCATTCTTTATTAAATAAAGGTAAAATAAGGAAACAAATAATTAATAAAACATTTGAATTCTAAAATGACAAATATTTGTAGACTTTTTTTTTTGCTAAAAAGACTTTTATTTGTAAACGGATGGAGTAATATTCATTAGGGTTGTCAAATGAGCTAACCTGACCCGTCTAACCCGCGAGTTAAATGGGTCAGGCCTAAACGGACTTTTACAATTTGCAAGTCAGATTTTATACGTTTGGTCTATCCATTTAATGCAAGTAAACGGGCTAGCCTGTGGGTTATGGCTATTTTAAAACTAAACAGGTCAATTTGACCTCGCGGGTAAACAGACCAGGCTAAATGAGCTTTTACTATTCGCAGGCCGAATTTTATACATTTAGTTTATTTATTTAACTGGATAAACGGGTTGGGCTCGCGGGTCATGCTCATTTTGACAACCCTAGTATTCATGAAGTATGTGCTTCATGAACACCCAAATATTTCTTGTTGTAAGAGATATAACAAGGTGAAATGCATCTTCGTATGTTCAAGAAGCATTATTCTTATCAAAATTCACGTCTTTAACTCAAAAAAACAATAGGTCACCTTAACACAAATCCAACACCCATCATCATAAAACAAAATTTTGATATGGATAATTTAGTAATTATTAAAAGGTTAATTTAATAATAGGTCACCTTATGCTAGGCTTTTTGTCAATCCATAGCTCATAAGGGGTTTTGGTTATTGCCTTGCTTGGTATCCTATTAAGGATATAAACTGCAGTCTTTAAAGCTTCTCCCCAAAGTGACTCTGACAGTAAAGAATGACTAATCATACTTCTTACCATATTTTTAAGAGTTCGGTTTCGTCGTTCTGCAACACCGTTCATGCTGGGTTTGCCCGACATGGTGTATTGCGGAACAATTCCACACTCATTGAGGAAAAGAGCAAAGGGTCCCGAACGTTGTTCTCCTGATCCGTCATATATGTTGTAGTATTCACCACCACGATCAGATTTGACAATCTTAATTTTCTTTCGAAGTTGAAGTTCTACTTCAGCCTTGAAAGACTTTAAAACGTCTAGGGATTGAGACTTCTCATGAATCAAATATAGGTAACCGTATCTAGAGTAATCGTCTATGAACGTAATAAAGTATTGTTGTCCATTCCAAGAGGGTGTAGGAAATGGACCACAAATGTCCGTATGTATTAGTTCTATGACATCCTTAGCTCTTTCGGCACCTAATTTCTATATGTTCGTTTGTTTTCCCTTGATACATTCAACACAGACTTGAAAGTCAGAAAGATCTAAGGGTTCAAGAATTTCATCCGACATAAGCCTCTTAATTCTCTGTTTAGAGATATGACCTAAACGCTTGTGCCATAAGGTGGCTGAATTCTCATTCAATTTTCGCTTTGTACCTCTTGAACTTGTTTGCAATATTTCGTTATAGGAACCACCAACGTCAAGCATATATAGATTATTAATCAAGGAACCAGAACCCACAACGCATGAATTTCGAGAGAGATTTACCTTATTATTTCCAAATGAACAAGAAAAACCAGATTTGTCCAAACTAGAAATGGAAATTAAATTCCATCTAAATGACGGTGCAACAAATGTCTCAAACAAATCCAAATGAAATCCAGTTTTTAATTGTAATCTAAAGGTCCCTATAGCTTCCACCGCAACTTTATTGCCATCACCCACAAAGATGAATCTTTCAGGATCACTTGGTGATCGCTCCACAGGCAACCCTGCATAGACATACTTATGTGAGTAGTAGCACCAGAATCTACCCGCCAAGTATCCTTTGGTACAGAAGCTATATTGACTTCAGAACAAACTAAAGCGAGAAGCTTACCCTTCTTCACACGCCAAGCGACGTATTTAGGACAATCTTTCTTCATGTGTCCTCTCTTCTTGCAGAAAAAGCAAGTGAATTTCTTATCTTGCTCTTTCTGCTTCTTCTTCTGTCGAGAAGAACCTTCTGCAGTATCCTTAGCTTTTCTTTTCTTTTTATTCTGAGAGGTGGAAGCCAAGCGAGCACTTTCTACCTTATCTCTCTGCAGCCTCTCTTCCTCTTGCACACAGTGAGATATAAGCTCATTCAAGGACCATTTGTCCTTCTGAGTATTATAGCTCACTTTGAATTACCCAAAGTGTGCAGGGAGAGAGATCAAAACAAAGTGCACGAGCAAGTCGTCAGACAGTTCTAACTTTAGTGACTTTAGTTTCGACGCGAGATTAGACATTTCCATAATGTACTCCCTTATGTTCCCTTTGCCTTTATACTTCATCGAGACAAGTTTGACCAAAAGGTTACTTGTGTCTGCCTTCTCATTTTTTGCAAAATATTGCTCAATTTCTCCAAGGAAACCTTTGGCATTCACAATCTCAGGAATAGAGCACCAAAACGCTTCTGGAATGGAGCGTTTCATGATCATCAAGCACATACGGTTGGAACGATCCCACTTCTCAATTTTAACCTCTTCAGGGTTTTCCGGAGTAGGAGTGGGTCGCTCCATGCTAAGTGCAAGATCCAAGTCCATATAGCCGAGAATTATCTCGACAGATTCTTTCCAGACCTTGAAATTTGTCCCATTCAGCATTGGGATGTTATTGACTTGAGCAGAGATATTCACAGCACTAGTAACAAAAACAGTGTCCGTGAACAAAAGACAACAAAACACATTCATATAAATTAAGCATGTCAATAGAATAAGACATAAGCAATTATATATATATAAATGAGAATCCATCACAAGATACCTAGTACAACATTAATTCCTAGTCTTTGGACAGAGAAATTAATTATAAGTGGTACTCTTAATGTAATGATCAAATGTTGACAATAAATTCTGTCAAAAAACAGCCTTTCTTTGGATTGACTATTGTTCACACGAAAATACTTTATAATTGTCACACATTTATCATCACAGGTATGTCATTATTTGGTCAAACTGTGTCTTCCTTTGGGACGAGCACAATTCACATAAATAAATCTATACAGTCATCCATGTAATTTTAATTAAGCTAATTTACATAACAGAGGTTACTTTGGCAACATGTTATTTCAATCAACTCAATTAAAAAAAAATAGAATAGATAATAAAACCAATTTACAAAATTAATTTTACAATTAATGTTTAACCCAAATTTACAAGAAGAGCCCCATATTAATTCTAAATCTATTCCACCAAAATGTTTTGGCCCAATCTGGTTGAAAACAAAAAAATATTTGTTTGAAAACGGGCCCATAAATGCTCAATTTTCTATTTTGACCAATAGGAAAAGTTTGTAAAAGCAACCTTAGCCCATTTAATACAAATATAAGAAGCCCACCTGAATTCAAATAAAACAAGACAAAAATGGTTCATTCATCCTTTAAAACAAAAACAGGTTGCCCAAAAAAAAAGGAACACCCCATTTCATAAAGAAAAGCCCAATACGGGTTCAAAGAAAATTGAGCCCAAAAAAAAATAAAAATTAATTAATAACATCAGCCCAAAATGAGATTAATTAATAACAGCAGTCCAAAATACCAATAATGGCCCAAATCCTCATTACAATGTCTTAGGTTTCAACAATTAACAATTAAAAAAAAAATGAAACATCAGCCCATAACCAAACAGCAACCCACAACCAAACAGAAACAGAATCTGCAAAAGCAATTGCTTCCTGCGGATTTTCCGGTGGCAGCACCAAGTCGCGATGCAAATCACGACGAGCATGGCGGGTGGCCTCCGCGAATCACGCCAACCACTTGGCGTACAACACGGCGACAATTTCTGCGCGAGTCACGACGGTGCGCAAATCACGGTGCTAACCATGGCAGCGACCCCACCGCGAAGTCACAGCTCGCCACGTGATGCCGCTGCTGCCGTTAGCTTTCCATCGCGGGTCTGCCGTTCGCCGCCACGCACGCACCCGGGCTCCTTCCGTCGCCGACGCCACAACGCGGCATGCGCTGCATGCGTGTGTGCGTGTGTGTGTTTTNCTGCATGCGTGTGTGCGTGTGTGCGTTTTTTTTTTGTTTTTTTTTAATTGTTAATTGCTGAAACATGTGACATTGTATGAGGATTTGGGCCATTACTGGTATTTTGGGTTGCTGTTATTAATTAATCTCATTTTGGGCTGATGTTATTAATTAATTTTTTTTTTGGGCTCAAAATTTTCTTTGAACCCGTATTGGACTTTTCTTTGTGAAATGGGTTGTTCCTTTTTTTATTTTTTATTTTGGGGCAACCTGTTCTTGTTTTAAAGGATGAATGGACCATTTTTGTCTTGTTTTATTTGAATTCAGGTGGGCTTCTTATATTTGTATTAAATGGGCTAAGGTTGCTTTTACAAACTTTTCCTATTGGTCAAAATAGAAAATTGAGCATTTATGGGCCCGTTTTCAAACAAATATTTTTTGTTTTCAACCAGATTGGGCCAAAACATTTTGGTGGAATAGATTTAGAATTAATATGAGGCTCTCTTTGTAAATTTGGGTTAAAAATTGATCGTAAAATTAATTTCCTAAATTGGTTTTGATATCTATTCTATTTTTTTTCATTAGGGTTGATTGAAATAGCATGTTGCCAAAGTAACCTCTGTTATGTAAATTAGCTTAATTAAAATTACATGGATGACTGTATAGATTTATTTCTGGGAATTATGTTTGTCCCAAAGGAAGACACAGTTTGACCAAATAATGACATACTTGTGATGATAAATGTGTGACAATTATAAAGTATTTTTCGTGTGAACAATAGTCGATCCAAAGAAAGGCTGTTGTTTGACAGAATTTATTGTCAATATTTGATCATTACATTAAGAGTACCACTTACAATTAATTTCTCTGTCCAAAGACTAGAAATTAATGTTATACTAGGTATCTTGTGATGGATTCTCATTTATATATATATATATATATAATTGCTTATGTCTTATTCTATTGACATGCTTAATTTATATGAATGTGTTTTGTTGTCTTTTGTTCATGGACGCAGTTTCTGTTACTAGTGCTGTGAATATCTCTGCTCAAGTCAATAACATCCCAATGCTGAATGGGACGGATTTCAAGGTCTGGAAAGAATCTGTCGAGATAATTCTCGGCAGTATGGACTTGGATCTTGCACTTAGAATGGAGCGACCCACTCCTACTCCGAAAAACCCTGAAGAGGTTAAAATTGAGAAGTGGGATCGTTCCAACCGTATGTGCTTGATGATCANAGCAACATAACAAACTGGAACCCAGAAAACTGACACATCTTAAAAGATAATTTTTTCACCACCTCACTCAACACTATCTTCTATTACCTCATTGTCTTTTCATCCCCTGTTAGCGCTCCATATTAAGGAATAAGGATTGTGTCTGTCATGGGGTTCTACTTTTATTAATTAACAAATTAAAACAATTTGAATACAATTTTTTTTGTAATGTGTGGAAAAGGGACTGCTAAGTCCCTACTCTCTGTAAACTTCATTTCTTGGCACCGTGGTCTTGGTCGCAGACAACCTCCGTCGCTAGTAGATTTGCAACTCGGACCACTACTCCTCCACCGACCACCACCGCTTCAACCTTCGTCAAGCTTTTGCTACCCCGCCGAAAACTCAAATGCGACCTCGGGGAACACCACGAGCACACCACCGTTCCTGCTGTTAAGAATAATAATATTAAGTTTAAATTGATTGTGATTTGTTTTTGGCCGTTAGTTTTCAGCCTATAAATAGGCTAACCTTCTATTGTAAATTCATCTCTAATATATAGAATCATGTTATCTTTTAACATGGTATCAGAGCCATGGCATCCTCCGTGAACCTTCTCCTCTCTCTCTCTATGCCACGGCCATGGCATCTCCCTCTGCCATCTGCGCTGTGCAGTCCTCCTACCGCTGCCTCTCCACACAGCCTCTTCCTCCTGGCGCCTCCCTCCGCCGTGCTGGTCCCCGACGAGACCATCAACCTCTCCGCCGCCTCCCTCATTTGCCGCTCCAGGTTCCGCACCGAGGCCCTCTCCCGATCCGACCTCTTCATCCCAAATCCGCGCTCTCGAGCTTCCCCTTCGCATTCACCACGACGTAATCGAAGTGCTTTACATGCTTCACCTCCTCCCTCACCGTCTCGATCCATACCAGCAGCGACTCCGCTGTCTCCGTCCTCCGGTCCATCAGCCTCTCCACCATCGCCGCCTCGATCTCCGTGACGTCAAGAAACGGTTCTCCTTCATCTTTGTCCAGCTCGCGTGCCGCCTCCGCAACAACCACAACGCCACCCCCGACAGCTGCCTCGCCCTCAAGGTCATCGACAAGGATCCCCTCACGCGCCATGCTCCGCCGCCGCCTCCTCTCCATCAAGCTCGAAAGCCGCGTACAGATTCGCTCCTCTCCGCTGCCTGCGCGCTCTGTTCCTTAGATCTGTGCGCTCTGTAACACCCTAGCTTAGCAGCTTATGCTTAAGTCATAATCTGCGTCTGCTAAGTTGTTATCTGCTGTGTGGGAATACTGGTAGTCCCTACTTTACTTCGAAAATAATTAAGTTAACTGAAAATAAGGACCCGTTTTTTNCAAGAAGGGAGGACACATGAAGAAAGATTGTCCTAAATACGTCGCTTGGCGTGTGAAGAAGGGTAAGCTTCTCGCTTTAGTTTGTTCTGAAGTCAATTTAGCTTCTGTACCTAAGGATACTTGGTGGGTAGATTCTAGTGCTACTACTCACATAAGTATGTCTATGCAAAGTTGCCTGTGGAGCCGATCAACAAGTGATGTTGAAAGATTCATCTTTGTGGGTAATGGCAATAAAGTTGCGGTGGAAGCTATAGGGACCTTTAGATTACAATTAAAAACTAGATTTCAATTATAAATACATTATTTAATCAAGTTTAGTTTCTAATTATATTGCTTATAACATATTTTTTTATGTATGTAAACTCATACGAGTTTACTATCCGAGTTTGTTAAGACTCCACGAGTTTACTTAAACTCTCGAGTTTGACAACCTTGGCTAAGGATACTGCAGAAGGTTCTTCTCAACAAAAGAAGAAGCAGAAAAGGCAAGATAAGGAATTCACTTGCTTTTTCTACAAGAAGGGAGGACACATGAAGAAAGATTGT
This sequence comes from Nissolia schottii, assembly GCA_003254905.1. Taxonomy (NCBI): domain Eukaryota; kingdom Viridiplantae; phylum Streptophyta; class Magnoliopsida; order Fabales; family Fabaceae; genus Nissolia; species Nissolia schottii. The sequence goes on along the minus strand of QANU01026700.1, from coordinate 86,921 downwards.
CCTAAATACGTCGCTTGGCGTGTGAAGAAGGGTAAGCTTCTCGCTTTAGTTTGTTCTGAAGTCAATTTAGCTTCTGTACCTAAGGATACTTGGTGGGTAGATTCTAGTGCTACTACTCACATAAGTATGTCTATGCAAAGTTGCCTGTGGAGCCGATCAACAAGTGATGTTGAAAGATTCATCTTTGTGGGTAATGGCAATAAAGTTGCGGTGGAAGCTATAGGGACCTTTAGATTACAATTAAAAACTAGATTTCATTTGGATTTGTTTGAGACATTTGTTGCACCGTCATTTAGATGGAATTTAATTTCTATTTCTAGTTTGGACAAATCTGATTTTTCTTGTTCATTTGGAAATAATAAGGTAAGTCTCTCTCGAAATTCATGTGTTGTGGGTTCTGGTTCCTTGATTAATAATCTATATATGCTTGACATTGCTGGTTCCTATAACGAAATATTGCAAACAAGTTTAAGAAGTACAAAGCGAAAATTGAATGAGAATTCAGCCACCTTATGGCACAAGCGTTTAGGTCATATCTCTAAATTCAGAGGCTTGTGTCGGATGAAATTCTTGAACCCTTAAATCTTTCTGACTTTCAAGTATGTGTTGAATGTATCAAGGGAAAACAAACGAACATAAGGAAATTAGGTGCCGAAAGAGCTAAGGATGTCTTAGAACTAATAACTAATACATACGGACATTTGTGGTCCATTTCTTACACCCTCTTGGAATGGACAACAATACTTTATTACGTTCATAGACGATTACTCTAGATACGGTTACCTATATTTGATTCATTAGAAGTCCCAATCCCTTGACGTTTTTAAGTCTTTCAAGGCTGAAGTAGAACTTCAACTTGGAAAGAAAATTAAGGCTGTCAATTCTGATCGTGGTGGTGAATACTACAACAGATATGACGGATCAGGAGAACAACGCCCGGGACCCTTTGCTCTTTTCTNAGAACTAATACATACGGACATTTGTGGTCCATTTCTTACACCCTCTTGGAATGGACAACAATACTTTATTACGTTCATAGACGATTACTCTAGATACGGTTACCTATATTTGATTCATTAGAAGTCCCAATCCCTAGACGTTTTTAAGTCTTTCAAGGCTGAAGTAGAACTTCAACTTGGAAAGAAAATTAAGGCTGTCAATTCTGATCGTGGTGGTGAATACTACAACAGATATGACAGATCAGGAGAACAACGCCCGGGACCCTTTGCTCTTTTCCTCAATGAGTGTGGAATTGTTCCGCAATACACCATGCCGGGCAAACCCAACATTAACGGTGTTGCAGAACGACGAAACCGAACTCTTAAAGATATGGTAAGAAGTATGATTAGTCATTCTTCACTGCTAGAGTCACTTTGGGGAGAAGCTTTAAAGACTGCAGTTTATATCCTTAATAGGGTACCAAGCAAGGCAATAACCAAAACCCTTTATGAGCTATGAACTGGCAAAAAGCCTAGCATAAGGCACTTGTATAGGCCACATGAAAGGAAACTGGACTCAAGAACGGTTAGTTGCTATTTTGTTGGTTATGTTGAACGCTCTTGCGGGTATACATTTTACAATCCCACATCCAGATCATTTTTTGAAATGAGAAATGCGAGATTTCTTGAGGACGTTGAGTTTGAAGGGGAAGGAAACATAAGGAATGTTGTCTTTTAAAAAGAACCTGTTATTGACAGTGATCAAGTCATTGTACCTGCCATTGTTCAAGAAACAGCTCAAATGTTAGACAATCCTAACATTATTCCAAAACAAGACAACATCAATGAGATTCTTCCTCAAGCACCACCTATAGCACAAACTCAACCACCTCAAGAAGTGCCATTAAGAAGATCCACAAGAGAGAGGAGAAGTGCAATATCAAATGATTACATTATCTTCCTTCAAGAACATGAGGATGGCATTGGTTTAACAGAGGATGACCCAATCAACCTTTGTCAAGCCATGCGCAGTTCGAACTCTCATAAGTGGACTGATGCCATGAAGGATGAGTTAAAATCTATAAAAGACAATGACGTTTGGGATCTTGTCGAATTGCCTGAAGGTGTGAAACCCATTGGTTGTAAATGGATATTTAAGACCAAGAGGGACTCAAATGGCAATGTTAAGAGATATAAAGCTTGTCTTGTTGCTTAAGGATTTACTCAAAAGAAGGCATTGACTACAAAGAGACTTTCTCTCCGGTATCCTCGAAAGACTCTTTTAGGACAATAATGGCACTGGTAGCTCATTTTGCTTTGTAGTTACATCAGATGGATGTCAAGACTGTGTTTCTAAATGGAAACATTGATGAAACAATTTACATGGCACAACCAGAAAACTTTGTGTCAAGTGACCCAAAGTCTATGGTATGCAAGCTAAAGAAATCCATCTATGATCTCAAACAAGCTTCCCGTCAATGGTATCACAAGTTCCATCAAGTCATTACCTCGTGCGATTTTGAGGCAAATGTCGTTGATGATTGTGTATATCACAAGTTCAGTGGGGGTAAATATATCTTCTTGGTATTATATGTCGATGATATTCTGCTTGCTAGCAACGATATAGGCTTATTGCACGAAACCAAGAGATTTCTAACGAAAAATTTCGAAATGAAAGATCTTGGGCACGCATCTTTTGTATTAGGTATTCAGATACTAAGAGATCTCTCTTAAGGTATCCTAAAGTTGTCACAAAAGAGCTATATCGATAAAGTCTTAAATAGATTCGGCATGAAAGATAGTAAACCAGGAGACACACCCGTTGCTAAAGGAGACAAGTTCAGTCTCAAACAGTGCCCCAATAATGATCTTGAAAGAAAAAAGATGCAGAAGATTCCCTATGCATCAACAGTAGGGAGTCTGATGTACGCTCAAGTTTGTACTCGTCCTGACATAGCATTTATAGTGGGAGTTTTGGGAAGATTTTTGAGCCATCCCGGTACACAGCACTGGAAAGCGGCCAACGCGTGATACGTTATTTAAAGAGAACAAAAGACTACATGCTCACTTATCGGAGATCAGACAGTTTGGAGATCATCGGGTACTCCGACTCCGATTTTGCGGGATGCCAAGATAGTAGGCGCTCCACATCAGGATACATTTATATGTTGGCAGGAGGAGCTATCTTATGGAAGTCTACTAAACAGACACCTATAGCTTCTTCAACTATGGCAGCAGAGTTCATAGCTTGCTATGAGGCATCTAACCGCGGGGTATGGCTGCGAAATTTTGTCACTAGTTTGCGTATGGTTGATAGCATTGACCGACCACGAAGGATTTATTGTGACAATAACTCGGCAGTCCTTTATTCCAACAACAACAGGAGTGCAACGAAGTCAAAGTTTATCAACATCAAGTTCCTAGTTGTTAAAGAAAAAGTTCAGAATAGACAAATTTCTATAGAACATCTAGGGACTAATTTTATGCTAGCTGATCCATTAACTAAGGGTTTGACACCTAAGGTTTTTCATGAGCATACTGCTCACATGGGTGTTATTCGTGAGGATACCTCAGTTTAGTAGGAGTCTTTTTATTTGTTCTATTGGATATTATTTTGATTTATGCATAATAAAGTTGATGGTTTATATTCAATTCTGAACTCGCTTATATTTTGTATATGCAATGATTTTATTGCATTTAAGAACTTTCGATTGATCTCACTAAAGATTAAAGAATGACCAGTTGGAAATGTACATGATTGAGATCACATTGCATGTAATTTCCATGCTACTCATCCACATTTGATCTATGTCATTAAGTGTATTGATATGGTGATCATTGTGGTTTAGTCACAATTTCTGGTGACAAAGGTTGCAGTAATTCCATCATTGATACATGAGATGGACCAGACTGTTAAAGAAAGTCTAACGATAAATAGCATTCGGATGCGCGTCTAAGGAACTTTTGATATAATTGTTTAAAGAATGATATGTAGCCCAAGTAGGAGATTATTGGAAATTTATATTTCCAATAATTGTATGGGCTCATATTAAATAATAATTATATTAGTTATTTATCATAAGCGGCTTGATCTTAGTGATCTAATTTTTGACAAGCCTGTTAGACTTAAAGAAAAACGAATGTGAGCCCAAATGGGTAGATGCCAGTATTGGCCCATCAGGGGATAAATGGGTACCCTGGCGAGCTTAAATACGCGGGAACAGTTATGGTCCCAATACACCAAATCAGAAAACGTTTTCACTTCTCCCCATCAGAAGAGAAACCTCAGGAACTAAGGGATTTGGTTGAGGAAGACCATAGAACCACCGTCTTGTTCTCACTCAATCGCTGCAAAGGTCTCGCGGTCATCAGTCATAGATACAGGTATTTTGCGAAATCCTTTAATCCTTAATAATCTAGCGTGATGTAAATCATGAAATTACAACATAGACAATAAGCATAAACAATTAGAACATATTGTATTTTTCATCAGCAAAACATATTGGATTAAAAAATTAGATCAAAGGGAACCTTAGTTCCACAACTCTCATGGTGATGTTCGACGGTGGTGTCATGGAGAGAGGGAGAGAGAATGGTGATGGTGGTGGTGAGAGTGGCCAAATTTGAGGCTATGGTGGTGTGTAAGTGGCATTGGCGGTGGTTTGGTGGGAGTAGGGATAGGGAACGGAAGAGTGAGAGAGATCTAAAGGAAGTGGGAGAGAGATTAGATTTGCTTTTATTATTTTATTTTTAATTATTTTTTTAAATTTTGGGTCATGGATAGTGGGTGGGTCGAGTATGGAGAAGAGTTGGGTTAAGAGGGTTATGTCACGTGATCAAGTTAATTACCACGTCAGCAGGCTCATCCTAACGACAGAGACTAAATTCTATAAAAAATATTTATCAAAGACTATTTCCTAACAATTTTTTTCCAGAAGTAAAACACAAAATTTGTAATTTACCAAAAATTAAAAATATATTTAACCCTATATTAATACTAAAAAATATGTGTATCATAATTAATTATGATTAGTATAATACTTGACAAATACAAAATATCTATCAATGCTCACTAATAATAATAGATATAGATAGATAGATGAGCACATATTGTTCACCAGCACACACAAACACAACAGCACAACAATCTGAAGTTGCTGAGTGGCCCCAAATTCAACTACACATTTTCCTGCCTCATATTATTGCCCAACTCACCCATCCCGCACCATCCCCCTTTGCGTATTCTCACCTAAAACAACAAAGATGATGAAAAGGCATAATATAAAACATCCACAACTATAAATCCTTGAGTCCAGATCTAGAAAAGAAAAATAGACAGAAATAGAACCACCTTGAGTCCAGATTCAGAAAAGAAAAAGATAGAGAAAGAACCAGAAGTCAAGATCTTCAACTTGTAGGTATGGAACTTGACCATGGTCTTGATCTTCCTTAGTGTCTTGAAGAATAGTGAATCGTTGAGTGAATAGAAGGTGAGCTTGTCATCGTGGAGAGGATTGAAGATTGTCCTCGAAAACGCCACTCACGTGTTGGTGGTGGCATTGTTTCTTGGCAGTGACAACAAATTGTCACAACACTGTGACAACGCATTAGATCAACAATGACAACTTCGTCAATTACATAAGCAAAATTGTCATCGCCAAACTACCAACTTCATTCACAGATTTAGAAAAACGTCAGGCCTTTTCTGGTGCTAGCGGTGCCAATCAAATTGGATGGAGTTTATGGTATGTTTTGGACACTCCAGTGGTGGCTTCGATAGCGGTGAGTGTTAACCTAGTGGTGTTACGGGCCGATGCCAGAGAGAAGAGAAGGTTGCTGGGATAGGTCCAGAGAAGTGTTGGGAAAGGAGGAGGGAGGCGACACCAAGGGAGGAGGAGGCGATAATTAGATCTGATAGAGAAACTCTACAACAAAAAGGATATTTTGCAGTAGTTTAGAACTTTGTTTTGTGACGGTTGAAATTGTCACTAAAAACATTTTGCAGCGGTTGGCTATCTGCTGCAATCCTGTGCATTGGGAAACCTTTCTCCGACGGTTTCTAGCAACCGTTAGAATAACCGTCGTGATATATTTTGTAACCGTTCAAAACCGCTGTTATATTTAAATTAAATTTTTTATTAAAGTATTTGCGACAGTTGGAAACTGCTGCTATGTTTAACTGTTAATTTTTAAATATTTTATTTGCAGCAAGTTTTAACCACTGCTATGTTTAACTTTTAATTTTTAAATATTTTATTTGACACGTAACATTTATTTGATGCATAATATCATACTATTCAAACTATAAATCTGAGATTAAAAAAAGGACCAAAAGAAATAAAGATCTTTACAATGATTGATTAGGTGTTTAGGTTTGATCCCAAAACACTTGAACTAGGACCCATAAAGGAAATTCATTTCATCATAACAGAGTTTCTTACTCAAGTAAGTTGCTACAATGATCTCCCTAAACACGAGTGACAGTACCAGCCAGTCATGTGCAGTGCAGAACTAAAGTCGAATTGAAATTATAGGTTATTGCAGTAACAATAAGATCATGGATCTAGAAATAGATGATGATATTCAAAAAAAATGAAAATCATATTCAAATATTACTTACTTGCAAGAGGAAGACATCACCATGCATAGTCATGTCATCCCTATAATATCCCATGTTTTCAAGCTTAATAACCTCCATGAACTAAATTCACACAAAAAGAGAAAACCAAACGAATGTTAATCAACATGCTTAAGGAAAAAACAATGTTTTTAATCATATATATCTTTCTTGAAACTTATAAATAGAAATAGCAAGTATATAACAAGCTATATAGCAAATCACTTACCTCTTCATGTTCAATTGTGTGTGCTAACGGATAAATAACCTAACCCCCCAAACCTCCAGCTCGGACGCCAGCAAGCTGCAGGGGCTGGCTTTGACAACAACAACCAAGTAATCATCGATCTTGCTATCGGCCCACTCTGATCAGTGCTCACACAAGAATCTAAGAAGAAGTGCTGGAGGGAAATTCTACATCAACACAAAGATTGCATTAGACAACTAAAAATATGAGCAATAATCCACATTAATGAGCATTAAGTTGCATATATACCTGTAACAACATGGATTCTTTGGCACATAGCACATAATTACTGACAGATGGGAATCCACCATTGTAGCCACCAATATTTTCTCCCATCATCTTGCTAGGTGATGATTTCACAAGAAGGGTGACATCATCAATGCCATCACTCTCTAACAAGGATCATCCATCATCAGCAAAACCATTAACAGCTTCATTAAAGTCCCTGCAAAATGAAAAACAAATTTAAGTATTTTAGATTTACATAACTAGTCAATTTATTGCATGGAACAATGTTTAAGGGGTGATTGGCACAAACTTGTTCAATCTCTGACTAAGCACGCTTAGTGCTGCAAGCCTTCTCCCCCATCCTGTGACACTTGGCTAAGAAACTTCTTGAGAAATCTGCCTTAGAAACTTCTCCCCCATTAATAGTATTACTGCCATAGTTTCCCTTTGAGCAAGCAACATCGATCACTCATAAAGTGGGCGCAATACTTTAGGCACACTCCATGGCTGATTTCGAAGAGCCAGCAAAGTCAATTTTAAGTTATATCAAGAAAGCCATCATTAAGTGTTACAAATTACAAGTGATCTTCAATTTAGGGAAATGCAAAAGATTAAATTCAGGGAATCACTTTAACATGACTTCAAGCATATCAAAGCAAACTCAAAACATTCAGCGAGAAAATTGAGTACTAATGTAAACTCAGACAATAGAAAGAAAAAAAAACAACAATTTGTGATTCTAACCTAATCAGGAGAAGGAACACAAGTAGGACAGTTCAGGTGAAAAAAATTTAAAAATGTCTCCTTTTAAGATGAACAGGGAAATGGGAGTTACAATTTTGGACTAGTTGAAAAAAGAGTGTTATACAACAAAAAATTTCAGAGCAAAATCAGAGGCTTACCTTTTACATTAAAATCTCCTCGAGTTTGAACATATAGTGCTAAAATGTGTCCATGATGTAAACATTCCGACTGTAATTCACGTGTACCATCATCACAGAGCACCCACTTATATAGTTGAATTTTTTGATTAATTGCAACAAGCAATTTACCGTTGAATGCATTCAAGCTGTAAACAACTCCTTTGGTCTACTTCTCAACAATAAGTTGTAGTTTTCCATGTTCAATAGCAAAAACAAGAATACATATTTAGATATTGTCAACTTACTTTGGTTGGTTCACTTTGCTCTGGCAATACATACATAGTTTGTTCTAATATTCTACACACGTGTAGATTATCAATGTTGACATAAGATTTGCAGAGACAATGATATTCTACACACGACTCTGAATTTTGCAAGCAATTAGAGATAATTTGGCACTCATATTGAAGACTAATACACACTTTGAACCATCATGTGTGTACACCACATCCTATTAATATATTTATTGTCTTAGTATTAGTATAGTAACCTTGACAACACAATCCATAAATACCACCATTAAAATTTAGGAACTAGGATATAAATAGTATAGAGTGCACCAAGCCAATTTTCAGGGTAACTAAATTCTCACCAAAATCTTGAAACCAGCGCAAAGAAGGGTTAATAAAAACAAAGAATATTTGTGATCTTCCCTGCAAAAGATGAACACATGCAAACTACTAAAATGGATCCATTGCAGTATTTGCAACTAAAGATCAATGACATGTATATAGGGGCAAAAAGAAAAAACAAATCTCTAATTGTTACACATCTAACCCAATAAGTTTAGATCAATAAATGGCAACACCGGATCAATGAATTCACAGTTTCAGAAATGGAAGTTGCAAATACCAAAACAAGAACCTAAAACTTGAAGCACAAAGTCACAATTTGATTGACATAAGCTGAAAATAGCAGCGACAACAACAACAACAAAAAACCCCTAAAATCGAAGCATACATTTACAATTAGAGAAACAGAACAGAAGCATCAAATTGAAGCACAAGTTAACAATCTGAGAAATAGAAGCGGCAAAGGAAGAAAACCTAAATTAAAAAAATAATAATAATCATTGTGCGAAAACCAAAAAATCCTAGAATCTCCTCATAACCAGCTAGGGAGAGAATTGGAGGAGTTACCTGACAGGTCAGGTAAGGAATCCCTTGTAATTGAGCAGGTAGTGAGAGAACGTGACACACGCAGGGTCACACTTGCGCTCGACGTGCAAATCGTCGACGACATCGGAGCGAAGCGTAGGGTTGACAGTGACGTCAAACTAGAACGAACTGACAGTGACGCAAAGAGAGAATAGGTGTTGCTGGACATGTAGCCGCGATCTGAGGCGAGTCGACGAGAGAAATCGCATTGTCGTTCGATGAGAGTGAGCAAGAGAGAGTCCCAAAACCAAAGGGTCTTTTTTTAATTTTTATTTTGCTTTTTAAATTTTTCATTTTCAAATTTTAGAATTGTGGCAGTTGACTCCCTAAACCGCCGCGGGTTTCAATAGTATGCGGTTGTTCCCTCAAACTACCGCAAAATGCGGGGTAATGGTTTCAGAGGTAACGAAATCTCAAAATATGGGTCAAAATAGAAAATTACGAATGTATGGGGGGCAATTCTGAATTCGCTACTGACTAGGTCGAATTCAGAATTTTTGAAAATTAAAATAAAAAAGAAAAAAAAGACTTGAATTCGCCATGGAACCCGGCAAATTCAGTCCGTTGACGGGGACAGGTCTGCAGGTGTAGGGAAAGGTCTGACAGGCACGGGAAACTGAAAAAGTTGGTTCCCGAATTTGCCACTACCGTGGGCGAATTGATAGGGTCTGAATTCGCCAAATGATGTGGCAAATTCAGACCCTGAATTCACCACACAGTATGGAGAATTCACAAATATTATATGACCTTATGCACAAACATTAATCACTTGTTTACAGCACTGTGATTTTATTCAAACATAAATAAGTTCACAATCTTTAGATATTTTTAGTGGACAAAGTTTATAAAAATTAGTTCACATACATGTGTACGCACAATTTTATACATTCTAATGCATAAACTTTACATATATGCATATTACTTAATGTATAGTTAAGTATTTTTGTAGATTATGATATCAGATTTTTTGTGCGTAAACATTATATGACCTTATGCACAAACATTAAGCACTTGTTTACAGCACTGTGATTTTATTCAAACATAAATAAGTTCACAATCTTTATACATTTTTAGTGGACAAAGTTTATAAAAATTAGTTCACATACATGTGTACACACAATTTTATACATTCTAATGCATAAACTTTACATATATGCATATTACTTAATGCATAGTTAAGTATTTTTGTAGAATATGATATCAGATTTTTAGTGCACGAACATTATATGATGATGTGTACAAAATTATATGACCTCATGCACAAACATTAAGCACTTGTTTATAACACTGTGATTTTATTCAAACATATCAGATTTTAGTGCAGAATCTGATATATGCGATTTGAATGCACAATCTTTTATATAAGTACGAAAGTGAAGAGGGGGATGAGAGATGACAATGACGAGAGTGAAGAAAGAACGAAGGATGATGGTGATGAGAGATGAGAGCAACGATAGAGAAGAGAGAAAATAGAAGGAAGTGGAAGCGGGAAGATTTTGTGATGCGCGTGAGTTCACATGCGTGTGGCTGAGAGTGTGAGTGAAAGTGGACGGGACAGTTATTGGAGGGACCCACCGTATTATAATACTGGTATATGTATGATGTATGTTTTAAAGGTGTACGTGTAGCACTGCTCTTCCTATAATATGTTTTGAAATAAGAATATTTTAGTAATTTGTTTGAATAACAGGGGCATTATAGTAAAAACCCAATATCTTGATTCACGTGGTTTACCAACTATTCAATAGTATGACCAGACCTTCTTTCTCGCTGCTATATACATATATGGACTTGTTTCCAAAGTTCCAACTACTCTCATAGTAGTCTCTAAGGCGCCATCAAATCCCCCACCGCAAGCCACAACAGGGGAACAATAATGGAGGGGGATCCAAAGCAGAAGCTGCTGAGCATAGCGGAGAGACAATCTCCCTCATCACCAGAAGAAGCGGAGGTGGCAGGGGAGGAGCTGTCACTGGCGAAGAGGGTATGGAAAGAGAGCAAGATGATGTGGGTAGTGGCAGCTCCGGCCATCTCAACCCGGTGCTCCACCTTCGGTATCAATGTTATCAGCCAAGCATTTGTTGGTCACATTGGCTCCAAGGAGCTCGCCGCTTTTGCTCTTGTCTTCACCGTCCTCATCAGATTCGTCAATGGTGTTCTGGTACGCTTTCTTTATTCTTTTAAACCCATTTCTTTACTTTCCCTTCGTTGTTTGACCTTTTCTCCTCTTCAGTGGAATGTAGAGCTGGAAAGTAGAGAAAAGGATGCTTTTTTAATTTCTAAACTGTGCATGCACCCTCTTGTGATCTGCAGAATATTTTAATATTGATGTGCACGTCATCATGTTTTACTCTGGATTCTATTAAAAGTTTATTTTGCTCAAGATCTTCTGGGTTTTGCATCCAAGAGACAGAGACCTCTCCTGTGTTTTCACCAATTTTGTAAAATTAAAGATTCCCCCCCCCCTCCCCTTCTTTTACGGTTGCAGTTAGAATCTAAATTAGTTTTACACTGGGCGATTTTTAGTGATTAGTGAAACTGGGGCTGTAAGAGAAAAACACGTGCGTCAAAGATGATTGTGATGAGTGAGGGTTAAAAAGACTAGAAAGGTTGAAGCTTGTGAACATGCACTGTTACACACGCCTCGTCCATGGTTATGTTACTTTGTCGGTGTCCGTGCTTTTCCATAGATTTAGATCCAAACTTGATTGTGTATTCAACTGATCTTGAGTTGTATTTCCATTCTCAAAGTCAACTACGGTGACATGAGTTCTAATGTAATTTGGATGTGGCTCAAATATTTTTCCTTTTCTTGTGCATACATAAACTTCATGACCTATATATGGTTACAAATATATTTTTGTTCAATGAAAAGGCATTGCCATCCTATTGCATTTGCAATTACTGGTTAAAGCATTAACGATAACTCGGATTGATTGTGTTTATAAATTGACAACTGTAGTTAGGGATGGCCAGTGCATTGGCAACACTATGCGGACAAGCATATGGTGCCAAAGAACTTAACATGATGGGAATCTATCTCCAACGATCGTGGATTGTTTTACTGTTAACCGCGTTCGTTCTTCTTCCGGTGTTCATCTTCACAAGTCAAATTTTGGTACTCTTGGGCCAAGAAGAGAGCATAGCGCAAGTGGCGGGAACCATTTCCCTTTGGTCAATTCCTATCATGTTTGCTTTTATTGTCTCCTTCACCTGCCAGACGTTCCTGCAATCTCAAAGCAAGAACGTCATTATTTTGTTCTTGGCGGTTATTGCGATAATCATTCATGTGTTCCTCTCATGGCTTTTGACTATCAAATTCAAGCTTGGGATTGCCGGTGCGATGACCTCAACCATTCTGGCATACTATATTACCAACACAGGTCAATATGTATTTGTTACATGTGGTTGGTGCCCTGAAACATGGAAAGGTTACTCATTTTTAGCATTCAAGGATCTTTGGCCTGTTGTCAAGCTTTCCCTTTCATCCGGTGCCATGTTGTGGTGAGATTTCTTCTCTATCGTTATCATCAAGTGGGCCAAAAATTTATTTCTCGGCAGACCAAGATCATACTTCGTAGAATAAAAATCCTCCATTATTATATTTGCAGTATTTTTTCCGACATTTTGTTTAATATAAACTGTCACATAACCTGTGTGAAAATGATCTTTAATCTTATTTTCCGGCCTTTGTTTCTTTGCTTTTGAAAAGGCACGCTTAATAGCGTAGATGATAAACTATTGACTTTGTAGATTGCTATTGGATTATGTATTGTAAACCAAAAACTGTTCATAATTAAACAAATATATATCTCCCTAACGTAGAGATGTGATGTAAATATGTTACAGTCTCGAGTTCTGGTACTACACGATATTGGTTCTTTTGACCGGCAACATGAAAGATGCAGAGGTTGAAATTGATGCTTTATCTATATGGTAATCCTTCTTCATTTGTCATGTTTCTTCAATTACATTTATATACGTTGTACCTCTATTCTATTTTGTTTGTTGTGTAAGCTTGATGTAATTTATTCTTTACAGTCTCAACATCAATGGATGGGAAATGATGATATCATTTGGTTTCATGGCTGCGGCAAGGTGGGCCTTAATTCTTTCCCCTTTTATCACTGTCTTCTTTTTTCTTTTTTTTTTTTATGTCGTCATCTGCAAAACACGAGTATGGTGAATTAATTATACCTCCCTCCCCCACATCAACATATTTTTCATCTATTGTTGTTAACTGAAAATTAACTTTATCTTAACATGCAGCGTTCGAGTGGCAAATGAGCTTGGAAAAGGAAGCGCCAAAGCTGCAAAGTTCTCTGTTGTTGTGACGGTGCTTACATCGTTCACCATTGGATTCATTCTATTTTTATTCTTCTTATTCTTTAGGGAAAGACTTGCATACATATTTACCTCAAATAAAGATGTGGCTGCCGCCGTTGGGGATTTGTCACCTTTGTTATCCATCTCTATACTACTAAACAGCGTCCAGCCCGTGCTTTCAGGTACTCCGGTAGAGAAATTCTTAAATGATCGGAAGAGAAATTTTCTGTCGACACTATTCATCGCTTGACAAGTTGGTTTTCGCTTTCACTTGCATCTAAGAATGTCCTCCTTATTACTTCACATGCATGACTTATATAGTCATGCAATTTGCGCGAGAGAGGATCTCTCTCTCCATATGTACTTCACATAAATCAATTATCTTAGGAAAGAAAAAAAAGAACAGGAAATGAAAGCCGGAATTATGGTCATAACTTGAACATTAAATATGTATGACAGATCCCTAAATTACATGGTTTGAACAGGAGTTGCTGTTGGAGCAGGGTGGCAAAGCATTGTAGCATATGTGAACATAGGGTGTTATTACATCATAGGGATTCCTGTAGGACTTGTACTTGGTAACGTTCTCCATTGGCAAGTTAAGGTAAGGTTTTATGGTCCTTCCTTCTCATATTGAAATCTGGACCTTTGAATTTTATGCTTTTTCATCAATTAATTGGATCAAACATGTTTCTTCTTCTGTAGGGTATCTGGACTGGAATGTTGTTTGGAACTCTGATACAAACTCTAGTGCTTGCTGTAATCACCTATAAAACAAACTGGGACGAGCAGGTATTCCATTTATTTACCTTCTCATTTTGCTTTTTGGGATGCAAAATGAGCGGAGAGGGGTGGCCTGTAATTTTTCACAGGACGAACACAAATTTTGAGCTTGTTTAAATTTTTTAGCCTACACAGACTGGCTCGTTTAATCTGCGGGCTAACGCAAGGTTGAACCACTTTGGGCTAGGTAGGCTCGTGGGTTGAAATTAAATTAAAATAAAAATAATGATAACATAAAATGGGTAAAAAGAAAACATCAAATTGTATTGATTTGTTTTGGCTGTGTGGACGTTGTTATTTTGTGGACATTATTTTTTTTTTTGGTGCAGTGTGCATTTTTTTAATTAAGTCGTTAGATTTGTTATTTTTTATTTAATTTTTTTTTTAGCTTGCCGGCCCGTCCATCAATTTCTAAAATGTGGGGGTGAATGTGAAATTTTGATCTGCATAACCCGTCTCTTTTTCCATCCATGATTGCTTTTTTATTTAGGGTCGGTTTGGATTGACTTAAAAAAATTATTTTTTACTTAAATTCTTCTAGTATAATTTTTTTTAAATAGTTTTATTTTGCATTTGTAAGACACTACTAGAAAAAAAATCACTCCTATTTTCAATTTTTTTTACTAGAAGTGGAGCATTGCAAACTTATAGAAAAAATAATGGTATTTTGACTTATTTTTTTTAAGTATTTCTTTTAAAGTTGTATACAAATAATTATTTTTTAAAAAAAAAATATTTTTTTCTAAGGCAATCCAAATGGTCCCATTACTTCATTCCGTTTAAATTCTGAGTTTTTTTTTATTAAACAATGAACATGATGAAACCATTTTATGTCATTGTGCAGGTAACTATTGCTCGTAGGCGCATCAACAAGTGGTCTAAGGTGGACCCAGATCATAATAATGAAACAATTGTAAATTAGTTTTTATGTTCCTTTCTATTTGTTGTCACCATTTGTGTTTAATTTGCGGTGGTTATGCAACCAAGAGGTTGCCACGTGTAGCTATTTTGTTCACCCGTAATAAATTACGATGGCTATTTTTTTTTTTATTCGGTCTCATGATGACAGCTATTGTACGGTTATTTATGACCCTTGAAATTAACATGAATTACACGTCTTCGGAGCCCACTAAAATAGAGTACGAAAATGACCTTTATGCAGAAAACCAAAATTTCACTTCTAAAGATTTTTCTTTTTCCTTTTTTGTATATGACATGAGGTTTGAACCTGTATATAATTTCGTACGCACTTTTCAAAGTAGGCCATCTCTAGTGGCTTATTCACTTCCAAGGATTTGACTCCCTAAATTTGAAAATAGGTGCCTCGTTCGGATGCCAAAAAACGAAACAATTAGTGTTCTTGACAAAATTGCTTTTAAATTTGAGAATATTGCGCTCATTTGGATTTGACCCCTAACTTTTTGTGGGATCGGCACGTTTACTTCCCATCAAAAGTACTAGATCCCTAAATCAGACAATATCTAAATAATAATAACATAATATCTTATTGTTATGCTTTAATAATATTTTTATTTAATTTACCAATTTGTCCTTTATAACCGTTTAATTTATCAATCATGCCCTCCCACATTTGTTGCCGGAGAAGAGAAACCCATGTGTCGTCCCGATATTTATGATCAGGTTTACGTACAACACAACTGTTATGACAACAACCTAACAGGGAACCAACCAAAATGCATCAAGAATTGCAATTGAGACAGAACAAGCTATAAATTCAAAACAAAATTAGAATAATAAAATGATTATGAAAACTCGTGATGCAACACATCAATCATCCTTAGTGATCTGAAGGTTATTTTAATTGAAGAAAAAAAAATGTAGAAATGAAGCTCACATCCATTTTTGGCTAGTGAAACCGAAGGCAAGAGCATGGCACAACTTCAGCCACCCATTTTGTTCAAGTTCAGGGGTTTAAGGTGTCAAATCTAATCTAATCTAATCCAATCAAAATCGTTAAACCGATCCAAACAAAAAAAATTGAAAACCGATCAACACAACCCAAAAAGTTTGGATTTGACTGGATCTTATTTTTTAAAAACTGCTTGGATTGAATTGAATTTTTTAAAAAACCAACCAAATCCAATTCAAGCTAAAAATATCATATAATATAATGTTTTGTTAAATTTATACTTTTACTTATAATAGTTTTAATCTATCACATAAACATTTTCACATACGAAAGTAGAAAAAAAGACTTGTGACTTATTAAATGTCAAAAAATAATTGACGTACACTCTTTCTCCTACTCTCTACTCGCATTATAAAACGCATAAACTCACACTCATAAACAAACATTACAAAACAAATGAACAAACATTGAAGCACAAATAAACAATGGTTAATTCTATTTTTAGTCCCTTATAAATCATAAATTTTATCATTACCAGAAAGAAAAACCATCACCAGAAAGAAAAACCAAAACTTATCATTACTACTACCACCAACAAATCTTCACCCATCACTGCCACTACTACCATCACCAATAACAACAAGCCCAACCTACCACCACCCACTATTGCAACCATACCCCAACTTCAAACCATCATCAAATCAAACAACAACCCTTAGAAACCCCATATCCCTAAATCTACAACTGTTTTTCCTCCATCAACAACACATCATTATCATTATCAACAACCCCCCTTCCCCATTTTGCTACCCACCAACACACAAATTCAAAATCAACATCAACACACGGATCTGAAATTTTTTTGTAGAAGAAGCAGTAGAGAGGTTGTCATGCGTTGGCCACCATTCACCAGTGACAAATCGTTGTCGTTGGAGCGACGGTGATTGTTGTCGCAAAAGAGAAAGAAGTCATCCACAATTATGACTACCACTTGTTTTCGGCGTAGATGTTGGGGAAGATGATGAACTGAAATGGGTCGAAGCAGGAGTTGACGATCAAGGCAGCACCATCCCCACGAGCTCAGCAATGACCCTTCTCCCAAATCCACTTTGTCGACGTCCACCATGACACATCCCACCGTCGGATTGTCGATGGGTGTACTAGAAGTGAAATTGTGGAAGGGTGTGGGTGCGAGTAAAGAGAGGTACAGGTAGTGATGATGACGATAGGGTTCATGTGAGTCAAGGAGTTGAGAAAGGGTGTAGGTGAGAGTGAAGAGAGTGAGGGTTCTGATGGTGTAAGAGGGTAAGGGTGACGAGAGTGATGATGAGGATGAATTATTGATGATAGGCTTCATGATGATGATGATATTTTTTAATTTAAGGTCATGGGTAGTGAATTAATTAGGTGGGTTGAGTTTAGTGATCATGTGTTTGACATGATTTTCACGTGACCAAGTTAACTATCATATCACCAGTTAATGACCCAAATGGATAACACAAATTAAAACCTGACAAAAAATATATACGAACAATTTCCTAACGAAAATTTTATGAAGGATAAAATTTCAAATTCACGATTTATAATGAACTAAAAACTAAATTAACGCAATAAACAAACATTATCAAGCACTAAAAATAAAATAAAATGGGACTCACACCAACTAATAGTGAAAAATAAATGTCACTCTCTCTTATGTCCCCCCACCCACTCTCTCATAAACAAACATTACCATACTAAAAAATTAAATGTTACACAATTCATAAACAAACATTACAATACACATAAACAAACATTACAACATACAAAAACAAAAAAGTAAACATTGTTTCACTCATAAACAAACATTGTACTACACATAAACAAACATTTCATCACGCCAAAATATTACACCACAAACAAATGAACATTACAACACTTATAAATAAACATTACGCCACTTGTAAACAAACATTACACCACACAAAAACGAATAAATAAAAACATTACAACACAAATAAAAAACATTACATCACATAAAAACATTACAAAATATACAAAATAACATACCATAAAAAAAATGTCTTCATTTATGTTCAACATAACATCTTAAGAAGAAGAAAACAAAGACAAGCCCATAATGAAAAGAAACAAGAAACGGAAAGAAAAAAAACAAGAGAAAACGAAGAAGAAATCCGCATAATGAAAAGGAAAAAATAGCAATTACAGATGAAATAATTAAACAAAAAAGAAGAGAGAATGTGTGGTTAACGTGAAAAACCAAAAAAAAAAAAGGAAGAAAGAGAAGAAAGAGAAGAGTGTGAGTAATGAAGAGTGGGTAGAAGAGAGGTGTACACCAAACATTTCTCTTTTTCGCTTTAACTAAATAGATCACAATAAAATAAAAAATAAAAAAAAAACATATCAGTAACTAAGAATGTTACTAATGCAAATTTAGTAAATTGAGATACAAATATAGGTTCAACGTTAAAACGGGCTGTGAAAATTTCGAGGTGCCATACTTCAAATAATTGACTTGAATTATAGGAATAGTTGATAGCAGAAAATTTCTAAACAATTTTCTGAATGCTAATACATTTGATTAAATACAAGAGATGATGTAAATTAACAGAGGTATTAATCTGATATTTGACCTGATTTTCATGATATTATAGAGATAAAATGACAATTACTTTAGATACATTTCTTGTAACATTAAAAGGCCCCTTTAAAAAAAGAGGGAAACAGCAAAGCACAACTAAAGGAACATAGTAAATGTAAAATTATCTCAACATGTTGTATGCGGGTAAATCTTTCACGCTGAATACGTCTTCAAGAGCAAGCTCACGCTCTAACTGCGCTCTCGTGGACTTCAAAACATCCTAATGAGAAATAAATAAATAAATAAATAACAAATGAATGAGAATACTTTGAAAGTATAGAAGTTAAACAACATAGATATAAATAAATTAAGGAATGAACACAAACAACTAATGAAATATACTTACGTTGAATTCCATATAAGAAGCGCGCTTTGCTAGCCATTGAGCATCCATCATTTGAAAGGCAACACAATAAAGGTTATCAAATGCCATTTCATCCTTTTCAAGAAGTTGTAGGAAACGGATTCCTGACAAAGAAGATGGAACCCCTGCAAGGAAAATTAGTTCATCAGATGATGTTACATATGATATGTATGAAGTTTGTATTCCAAGGAACATCAACACTCGATGCAAATAAGGAAACCCCAAAAGGTCAAAACAATATCAAATCTGTGAAGGTGGCATGGGGAAACGAGACTTCATAATATCAGTTAGTTACCAAGCAACTAAAGAGTTCCTTGATAACAACCATCACTGCAACCACTGAGTTTCTTTGGTTTTTTTTTTTTTTTTAACTTATTTAATTCGTATTCTTATTTGGAAAAAACCCTACATAATTTCTTTAAAGAGAACTCATATTACCTGCTTGAAGATCGAGCATCTGCGCTAACATAAAAGAAATATTGATTCCAGCTACAGCAAATGGATATTCCCACTCTGCTCTGATTCCATCTTGTTTATGCAATAAACGCCGGAATGATTCCTATGACAGTGGCAAGTAGAAATGGGCTTAACTAACCAAAATAACACTACTAAATTGAAAATTAATACACATTTAAACCTGCTGTGCTCACAAACAAGTGAAACATGCAGAGAATCACTGTAAGACATGCACAATGAACATGATAAGAACCTAGGGAGAATCATACTAAAGCTAGCTATTGTAGCCGGAGAGCCGAAGGCCACAAATGTTATAAAGCACTCTCTTTTAACAAGGATGGGGGGCAAAGTTTGGCCTTGAGCAAATAAATCCACAGTAAGAAAATTGTAAGTTCAAATATATAATGAAAAAGAGAACCAATTTAATAATGTATTGAAGTAAAATTAAATCTACTCATTAAGCAAGGGCAGTGTGTGCATGAAATGAAAGAAACTCACGGGATACTTCAGGGCAAAAAAGATGAGATTCTCCAAAGATATAAATCCTCCACCCCTGTAGACCAAGGTCAGTTAGTTCTTATTAGTTCATTCATAATACAATACTAAGACCAAAAGCAGTACAGCTGAGCGCAGAAAATCCATCGAGTTTATGGAAACTTTTTGTTTGAAGATCATGAGTAGGATTGAGAAAAATCTTCTCAAAGGAACATATGATGTCTCAAGATAAAAAGGGTGGCTCAATGCACAAGGCTCCCACCTAGTGGAGTCTAGACAGGGAAGATATGTGCAGCCTTACCTCCGCAAGCAGAGAGGTTGTTTTTAGGATTTAAACTCATGACCTCCAAGTCACAAGACAACAACCTTACTGTTGCGCCAAGGCTCACCCTTTTAAAACTTTTAAAAAATAATGATATCTCGAGATATTTTAAGAAAATATTCTCAGAAAATGATTGATCTGTACAAAAGTTCCACTATTTTATTCTAGGAAAGAAATTCTGCGTTGCATAAACAATGTTATTTATTCTTTTTTGGTACATTAACACAGAATGATTAGGAAAATGCTCTTCATTTCTTTTCGGAAAAATGCAATAAGAACATGCCAGGAGATTGTAAGCCATTAATTCAAAAACTACACACTAGCCAACCCCTCAATGCAAAATCAAACTAACTACTAGAAATAATCTAACCTATGAGGGCAAAGTGTTGGTCTATGTTTATGGCAATCAACAGAATGCAGATAAGAGGATCAGAATATTCTGTTATCTCCCATTATTAAGCAGTTAAGCCAATGAAGCCTAAATGAACTCAAATAATATTTTGACCTGTTGTTGAACCCCACCCCCACCCCTCTCCATAAAGTATATGTTGCTTTGATCACACACCTAAAATCTGTTGAAGGGTCTGAACCTTGCCATCCCATCTCCTTCCAAAGCTCTGATTTGAGTGAAGGAACCTCCCTGTCAGGGTAAGCCACTTTCCACAATTGTCTGAGTGCATCCTGCAACAACAAAAATTGGATTAGAAAATGTAATTCTAATGTTAATAAAAGAAAATTTCTATTGAGCTTATTGGTTTACTATTTGTACTACAGATTCTCAAAAACATCATATAGGTAGATTAGAGACCTCAGTACTATTATAGATATGCAACAAAGAGACAAACATTCATTGTGCTTGACTACCTTTCAGTTAATACATATAAAGCAACTCAATGTAAAACTATTTATCATTCCCCCTAAACATTCCCCGTAAACATGCATTTGCTAGTCATGCAGTTAGCGCGCCCACATTCCAGATAAAAAACATTTGGATTGTTTATCAAGTAGTATGCACGCAGAGCAATACTTACAAGTGAAAACAATAGCAGGATCAGAAAAATTAAAATAGAAAAAAAACACATACAAAAAAAAAAATAAAGGAACAAAACAGAATGCAGGATATAATGCCAAATGTCAGAAAAATTGATTTGAAAATTAAAATATTGCATTAAATACATACTTGGTGTTCTGTTTTAGAACCATCGAAGGGGACTTCAAGCCGAAGCTTTAAATTTCTTAGTCTCTCTTCCTAAGAAAGAAATAATGTGAAATAGTCATTAGTAACATATCATATAACAAGTTAACAACAAATTATATACAAACAATAAGATATAACTCTATAACATTTAATATTTTAAAAAGAAAAAAGGAAAAGACAAACCCAAAATGTCAATAAATCAGAAGTTTGAATATAAATATTAATAAAAAGGGGACAGTAGGTTTTTCAAATCTCAAGGATTGCCCTTCGAATGTGAAAATTTTCCATTTATAATTCAACAAAATAAACATAATCCAATTCCAAAGAAACATCCACTGCCCACCTATGCCTTACAACACACCTGCAGACATTCAAGACACTGGCAATATCAAACTAACTCCAGTGATCATACCCTATCGCATCATTAATTTTACTATCACCCAAATAGCCCCGCAGCTTCTGCACGTACTGCACCAACTAAGCAAGATGCACCATTTCATTCTCAAATGACAATAGGTGGTTAGGTTAGGGGGTTTGGTGGACATTGATTCATAAGGTGTTCTAATTTAGATCAATCGTATGTTCAGTTAGGGTTTATAAATCTGTGGCATTTAGATAGAATTCATGAAAGCAAAAGCATCTGAAGTTATTTGCCAAAGAATCAAGGTTTTGATAAAAACAAGCACATGAGAATTGAAAAAATGATATCACCGGACATACCTGCAGAAGGCTAAGAGAAGGAGTAAGCATCCTATTGTTTGACCCATTTAGAGCATTAGAAGGAAAAGATAAAATACGCCCAATAAGAGATCCAGATCCTAGTACAATGTTTGCTGCAAAGCCAATATGAAATAATTGGTTACATGTAACTAAAATCATGACATGCTTCATGCATTGCCTTCTTTGTACACATGCCAGTAACAAGGAAATTTGACACATAAAACACGCGTAAAACCCAAATGTTCACTAGAATAATTCCACATTTTTCCAACCTATAAAATGAGGCTCTTCGAAATGATTAATGAGTGTGTTTGTTTGAGCTTTAAAAAAAAATTCTTTGAAGGCTTAGAGCTTTTTCCAGAAGGTACTTTTACTAGCTTATGGAATTAGCAGTAAAACAGCTTTCTTTTTTTGATTGATGAGTTGGGTCTCCCAAGCATTTTTTTTTGTTTTGGGTCTTTTTCCCCCAAAAAAACTTGTCAATTTACCTAAAAAAAGTTATACATTTAAAAGACGCATTTTCATTTTCCTTAAAAAGAAAAGGATAAAACAAATGGGTGCAAGCAATATAAATGATTATGATCCATTTGACAGTAAGTTCATGTATTTACAAAAACTAGACATTTCTAGCAACCCCAACCCCTGCCATCTCTTCTGGCTTTCTTCTTTCTGTATGCATTATAGGATTTCAAACCGACTAACTAATATAACTAATACGTAATATTACACAACTACCACGTGCCCCCAAACTCAATTTGCAAGCCTATTACCAGTCACTTTCCTTCATCCGTTAGTCAACCAAAAAGTTACAATAGAAATGCTAAATTATTCAATGCCCACAGCTTAAACAGGGCTAACACTGATCCTTTAATCTACCACTCTAACTGTACTAGTTTAGGAGTGATTGACTTTCTTTTTTTCACAAGAGAGACAAAATCATTGGAGTTTATTCCCCGCTAAGTAACGCTAACAGAAATTATGTCCAAAAATCCGGCATAGAATTTGTGACCTATGATCACAAGAATCATATTTAGCAGTATATGCAGGGCTTCCTTTGAGAAATGAAACACTGTATGGTAAAATATGTGTCAGTAAGCATATCTGCCTAACAGGAAAAAATAAATAAAACACCAAATTAGTTGTTGCTAATGAAAGCACCCATGACAAACAGTTAGGTATTGCTATTTGCTAAAAAATAGTGATACAAACAACTGTTGAAGTACTCATCTATCAAAACCAAGGAAGCGCAGGTATGACATGGCGACACTGATACAGGGATACGACACTTTCTTAAAAATATAGGATGCGACATGATTAGGATACGTTGTATAATAAAACATAAAATAATATATTATAGATAAATAATGACAAATTATAGACATAAAAATAGATGTAATTCACGTAAAAATAAACAAATTATCTCAATGTACTGTAGTTATTAAAAAATAAAATTAGTATCCTTTGTTCTAATGTCCTAATCCATTCCTAGTGTATTGTGTCTCCCTTTTGGGTTTTGAAAACTAAAACCACATAGGCAACCAGAGCGAGGGCGCATGTATCTGCGTATCCGACACAGATACGGCAGCCTCCAACGTGTATCCATGCTTTTTTGATCAAAACTCAACTGTATCTGAGAGGCAAGTCAAAACAACCATACAGCACACACATACCTAACCATTGTGCCCATTGTGCAATAAGGTTTGAAAATAAGAATGTCCAATGAAATTGCGCTTTCTTCCTCTCATCATCCCATATATCCTCAAGTTTACTTGCCTATATGATAAAAGAATACATAATGTCACAAAATGTAAAAACCAAAAAAATAAATCAATTTATAACAAAAACAGAACAAAACCAAAAAATCAGATAACCACAACCTTCTTATTATCTCTATAATCATCACCCCCCAGTAAGGGCTCACTCAAAGTATCTAATCCTGAAGTGTCATAATGCTCCCGGCTTTTGCCATCAACATCCCCGTGATGGAGTCTTCTCCGCAATGTTCTTGATGACATTAATATATTCTTTCGTATAGGTCAGCCTACAAGTCAAAAAGGAACCTTTCTAAGTTGAAGATCATAATCATCAATCTTCTAAACAAGCTGAAACAATCCAGTATTTTCATGGATCACTCCAGCCGTTACTCCATTTTCCCACATCACAAGCATTACATTGCACTCTGTTAAATACCAAATATTGACTCATTCACTCTGATTTAGCTAACCCCAGAATCCCAGATAAAAAGGGGTATTCAGGTTATTCAACTAATTGAACCGCAAAATAACACATGAACCAAATTGAACTGAAATTCAAATATAACCACAACAACAACGGAAACAAACACAACAAAACGCACCTAAATCAACTAGAAACAGAAATCGCATAAACCCTAAAGGATGGCTCCTTTTGCTTTTCGACTGATACCGAACCGAATAATGCGAAAATCAAATTAACAGAAATCGGAGGTTCTTATTCTTACCTGAATTCCAAGGAGGGAAAGGAATCTTCGAACGCAAATGCAAAATAACCAAAACTGGGGGGTTTTATCAATTTCAAAGAATTCAAAAAAAAAAAAAAAGTGGCTTAATTCAATTGCTATGGCTTACCGTGCTTGTTAAGAAAAAAAAGAAAAATAATAAATTAATTATAAAGGAAGATGATTTTGTGGTGTGTTACCGAATCAACACAGTAGCCAGCTCAAACGCGTTCTGGGTGACGGGTGTGCAAGCTCCTGACTTGTGCCACGCCCCCAACAAACAAAAAAAAATGTAATAATAAAATAATAACAGTTCAATTTCAAGAAAAACGTTGAAAGAGAGAGGAAATAAATAAAACTCCAACTTATTGGTCACTCGAAAAGTAAATTATGATGGTGTCAAATTAAGCATTCAACTCCAATTTAGTGGGTCCACCGGAATAGAAGAATAGAAAATCTAATTTGGATGTGATCTGTTACGTGTCAATTTCTTAAAATACTATTTCCCAAGACTAAATGTAATAAAGTTAAGATATACCATAGTATCACAATAATGTAAACCTTTAGACTATTATTATTTATCATCAATGGTTAGATTTTGTTACTGGTTACTTATTTTTGAGCTGTAATTAAATTTTTGAAATAACTATTTTGTTAATTTAGAACTACTCTATTAATTAAAAATTAAGGTTTTAATTATAAATTTATTTTAAATTTAGTAAGACTTGAACCCAAAACTTCTGTCATTTAGAATGATGCCTTATCTATTAAATTAACATTATTTTTTAAAACATTTTATGTAATCATATATATTAATATAATTTTATTATTAATTTTTTTTAAAGAAATTTTAATCTAAAGAGTCAAACTCTCTTACACTTATGATTTATTTAAAAAAATTAAATAATAAAATTATATTAATAAATATAATTACATAAAATATTATAAAAAGTAATGTTAGTATAATGAATAAGCCATTGCGGGTAAGTTAAATACGTAAAAGATTTATAAAAAGAAAAATACTCAAAAAGTTGAGACAGAATCAATCTCCACGTCATTGTGCTTTTGATTTTTCTAGGGTTTGACAACTCCATCACCAGTCGCCCGTGGCAGCGAGGAGGTTAGAGACGAAGTGAACTTCGCTAAGGGAGTCGGTGGCAGCTCCGTCGCCGAGGAGAATCTGGCAGATCTTGACAAAGTGCTCATCGGCTTGGAGTCGTCACAGCGGACCGAGGACCACACGGTGGCGATCTCTTGGGTGACAACGCCTTTTTCAGATCCACCGTGCACCGCCTTTTCAATTCATTGTCGGTGGTGTCGCGTCTTCTCCGTGGCGGGGAAAGAGGTGGCGACGATAGATGACAAGTCGCAGCTTCGTCGTCGCCGTCAGATCTTGTTGCAACTTCTAATAAGTATTGGAGATGTGTTTAGAGATAAATGGGTTATAAAACCATTAATTAATAATTGAAATATAAGACTAACCTTAGCACCTGATATAGCCTGTTTAGGGTCAACGTGCTCCATCATATTCTACCAGGGGCATCAAAGCCTTCACCGTGTAATGATACAAGAATACTTTTACTTTTACGTGGGGAAAAATTATAAGTTAATTCTGTGTGAGGGGAGGAAAATAATTACGAAGGTATGGTTCAACGTTTTGAATTCGCCATCCCATATGGTAAATTTAAAATTGTAAAAAAAAATTTATTTAGAGTTCTGAATTCACCACTCCTGTGGCAAACTTTTTTTTAAAAGGGTTCTGAATTCGCTACTCTCCATACATTGGTAATTTCTTATTCTGACTCATATTTTCGGATTCCAATGTCCCTAAACCCATATATATGTCTTTTCCCCTTTGTTAACGATTTCATGATTTAAAATTGAAAACAATATGTCCCCCGCTCTGCTTACCGTGCCTTAATCATCTAGATTAATCTCGAGTCTTATATTAAATGATGCTTGTGATCAGCATCAATATGGTTATGAGATTAATTTGGTTCGCGAAATGTCGAGCAAGAATTGAGAGATTGATTGGAGATGTGTATTCTTATCCCCTCCTCCTTGTTTAGGTTGTTTTAGCGGGGTTTATGTCACCCCGCCTTACTGCGTTAGGCCGTGCCTCGATTAGTCACACAAAGAATATGTAATTCACTGTATAAAATTTGTTACTCCTAGTAGCCTTAAGTGACTTAATTGCTAAGATCTAATTTTGATTTTATTTTTGCGAAACACGGCATTTTTTGTTTTTTTGGGTTTGACTATTGGTAGACAAAATAACTATTAGTGAGTGTCAAATGATCACCAAGTATGATGCTTTCCTTTCCTTTTTTCTCACATTTTACTCCCCTTTCTTTAGTCGTTCTCTTAAGCCATAGTTTCCTTCACCAGTAAGTAACAACGAGTTCGGTTGAGTTCATGGTCGAGCACGAATAGTGTCTCTCGTGTATAGGAGGGAGGGCCCTCGACCTCTAAGGATAAGTTAATGAGGGATGGGGTCCAGCCAGCCTTGTTTTCCATTTTCACCTTTAGATTAAAAAAGAAATCATAACTAAACTTTCCAATTCAATAGTGAAAAGGATGAAGACCGTGGATGGACCTTATAGACAGACCCCTCCTCTAAGAGCCCTTGCATATAATTAAAGATCGGACATGCACCATCTAGACCCTAGCAGGCAAGAAAAATACTAACATCTTGTTTGTCAATTGGTATTACTCTACAGTCTACATTAACATCCAACACCTAGGACGGCATGCTACGAGGTCTATGAGCATGATGAAGCACTGAAAAGTATTGCTACCATGTCAAAGCCTGCTACTCCAAATTCAGGCAGTAGGCAATAGAAAAATGGCAGGGGGTGTACAAGGAGAACTTCCGATGAATTCTGACCACATCCAATTTTCTAATAATATACATTATTACACAGCCTCTGGAAAATCCTTAACCTACAGCAATTTCCCAGAGAAACATGCAAAAAAAAAAAAAAAAAGTTTTGGGGCAGTGTTCAGATGATGGTATTCAAATAATGCTCACTGCCTAGGTACTGGTGGCGGCGTTGATGGGTGGCTTTGCCCATAAAACCCCATGCTAGATGGCCTGTAAAATCCTGGCGGTGACTGCTGTTGCTGCTGTGCTGGTTGAGTGGTAGGCCCTGATAACCCCATAGCCACATGAGGAGGCAACGGAGGTGGAGGGGGCAGGTTAGCTGATCCGTATCCGTAAGGAATTCCTCCAACCATCATACCAGTTGACTGGACATATTGACTTGATGGTGGATTTGCGGGAGAATGAGGTGGGGGTAGGGGTGCTGAAGGAAATGCAGCTTGTAGTTGATTGGCTGGAGACATGGTTTGCAAGCCAGCTGATGGTGACATAGTTGCCACTGATGGCTGTTGTAAATTGGAGAAAAATGAAGAGCTCCCAATATCAGAACTGTTAACATCAGAAGCAGACATTGGTTTTTCAAGTTTGGGTCTTTTATCTGGGTTGTAAATAGGTAATCCTGCTGTAAATCCAGTAGAATTTAAGCTACCATTCATGGAGGCAGCTTCTTCAGCTACAAGAGAAGAGAGAACAGATGTCAACATCTGTGCAGAGGATGTAGAGGCAGCAAGCTTTGCAGCAACAGCAGCAGCTGCTGCCTTCTTGTTATCATCATCAGTAGTTTGGAATGAAGCAAATGACATAGAAGGTTGGCTAAAAGTAAGCTGAGAAGTGCTGTTTAATTGAACTGATGGAAGCACGCCGTCTGCTGCTTGGTTAAGCCTCTTTCTGATACCGGCTGCTTTCTCAATCTGGCCTCGTGCAACCTTCACATTAATAAAACCATCAATGTACACACAAGGCACGTAGAATTAACTGACACTGATGTAAAACTAGACACATTTAACAATTCAATACTTTCAAGGATCTGGAGAGCTCCCGTCTATTATCTATAATGATACAGAGACATGAAGAAAAATGTTAAACTGGTGCTAATCAGGAGCTAAAAGAACCAGTTAAAACCAGTTAACATTTTTATCTTTTTTATTGATTTATCCATAAACCGTGAAAGCAAAGTATTGGAACAATGATTTCAAACTAAAAATTGCTTTCTCGTAAACAAGTAAATAGTTGGCAACGTTCTGCATGTAAGTTGCATGGTTCCTTTGACTCTTAACAAAACAACATTTATGGAATTCTACCCAACGTAAGTGGAACATTAAATGCTGTGGTTTCACTATATGGAAATATTAATAATCCACATGCCAGACATATTTAAAATTCATAGTGACCATCTGCGACCTGACTAGCAGGAAAAATTTCAAAACTAACAGAACAAATAAATACTTCAAAACAATTATGGAAGGTTGAGTTTATGCTCAAGCGAAAACAAGTTGAATGGAGTTTCCTATATGAAAGGCCCAAATATCAGTGGTCTTTGGTGATTTTGTCATTCTTTACATAGAAAACTATATTATATTTGATAAGCTACTTATAAATAATGACGATCTCATAGAAAAACATTCTAGACTTGCTTCACACAAACATTGTCATTTTAGCAGTGACTGAAATTATATTAACAAAATACACATCCTAGCTTCTGTTGAAAATTAAATAAATGTTTACTTGTTTCTTATTCTTAGTCAATGTAATACACTAGTCAATCAAAATGGTACTCTTAAGGATACTCAAAAGTCAACATAGTCCACGGCAACAAGCTTAATCTCAGGTTCTTACCAGCAACTGGCTGTGAACAAGCTCTTGCCTTGATTCCTGAAAAGCTTTAGATTAGTAAGAAGTCATCAATTCTAGATTTTTAAAATAATTATATTTGTAGAAACAAATGTACTTGTTCCTGCAATGCATCTTTAAGCTGAGAAAGCAAAGAAGTCCTTGCAGCCTCAGCATTTTCAAGTTGATCCATATATTGTTTAAGCTCCTTTTCCTGCTCTTGCAAGTCATTCACCATGGTGGATCCCAGCTGATTCCCTGATATGATATCCAACCAATGTCAAAATAATCAATATCAATGAAGCAATTCATTAAACATTTAGGTTGTGCTAAGATGAGGTATTTATAGAGGGGTACTGTAAATTTTGAGAGGATTCCAAATGATTTACTACAAAATTTCTTGTTTGGATACCAAGTGAAAGGAATTTTAAAATTCCAATTAATTTTGAGATATTTCATATACTTCAAAAGAGTGGATTTCAATTTCCCTTTTTTTGACAAGGAATTTTAAAATTTGGGTTCATTGCCGGCCGGCCACCACCGATTGACAGACCGCCACCAGCGGTCAATGGCCGGACCCCATCAGTTGCTGGCCGATCCCCACCTAAAGTAGGCAGTACAATTTCATTATACAAACGAAGTATTTTGTAAATGATTTAATATAATTATCTTATCCAAATTTTTAAAAAAAATTAAAATAAAGAGAATTCAGTTGAATCATTTAAATTTCCTTGCATTTCAGATTCCTTGGAATTTGAAAATACCCCATCCAAACACTACCTTAGCTACAATAGAAATAGATGAAAGCTATAATGCTTGAAGTAGAGAATAGTCATCTAGTGGGGACATGCAAATTTCTTGAACATTGCAACTATTGAATGGGAATGATGAGCACATGGCCTGGAGCATTTACATGACCACAATCCATTATTTCTCTACGTCAATTCTTCAGGAAGAATCACCCTAACATGTCACTAACCAAGGGCACCACTACTTTAAATGAGAATTCTATTTATCAAACCCAGCTCATACGGGACTAGTGTTATCAACAGCAGAATAGTGGAAATAGCATGTTAGCAAAAAGCCGCTATTTTATCTGCTATAGCGCTGTTATTTCTGCCATAGCCAAATTAACATTGTAAAATAGCATAGAGGCAAGCTCCAAACTTGCTATGCTATTACGCTATAACAGGACTCATAATTCTGTTTCAACCCACTTGTAATGGAAAGATGTCACAACATAGGTCAACAAAACTCCTAAAAGATGGTCCAACCTAGTACATTTTTTTTACCTTGAACTCCTAAAAGATGGTCCAACCTAGTACATTTTTTTTACCTTGATTCGGATTCGTAATTGTAGGCCTCATGCCTCTCTAATGATTTTGTATTAGAGCATATCTAGCTTAGAGGCAGTATGCCACTTACTATTGCACCACAAGATGCATTTCTTTGTGAAAATCTTTTCAGTTATCGTGATTCGTGAAGCACTGGGAATATCCCTCTACTCTAGAACAATTTTTTATGGTCCTTTATACAGATTTTGGTAGAACAAAGGAGACTAAACTTTATGGCAGTGTGCAATTCATGCTTGGCTGGAGTCAAATACAATAATTAAAGGTGTCTCTTATCCCAATATTGTTATACTGGGTAAAGCTCTACTTATGTCCCTCACCTCATGTTTTACAAAGGTTTCTATATAGTCCCAAAAGTTATTTTTAAACCCCCCCCCCACCACTTGCATCCTAGACATTTGTTGAACATATCAACGGGATCCTTTCCAAAGATGTCATCAAAATAGTAAACTGAAATAAGTTGAGGTGTCCCCTTTTCTTCTCTTCATGCCCAAATCTGTAACCCTAGCTGTGGCCCACGTCGCTGCCTTCATAGTTGTCTCCCTCCGCTGCTGGCCATTGTTCCAACACCAGTGTTGCAGGCCAAGATCACTAGATTGTTGGTTATCTCATCTCTGGTTTGTTAGTTCATCTCTGATTGGTAAATCAACAAACGCTGCCACCACTGGTTCCTGGCCACTGTCACCGCAGCCAACCACAAGATTGATGAAAAATCACCTTAGATTCACCTCACTTCCTCATTTCCCTCCTTCTAAGTTTCCTTTGGGCTTGAACACATACAATGCTTTCCTAGGTTTTCCACTTTTCAAATTGAAGAAAGATAACAACTCCAAACAAACACCTCAGTAATGGACAACTCAGTAATGGCCGGTGGTGGTGGCAACTGCATGGGTGGCGGCTGGTGGTGGTCGCGACTGCGTGGGTGTCGGCTAGGGTTACATGACATATTTGGGCAGAATAAAGGGATACCTCAGCTTTTTTGTTAACTATTTAGGCATTGTTTATTGGAAAGATCACATTGATATATTTCACAAACGTTTAGGGTGTTAAAAAATGGGACTAAATCATTAATTTTTTTGTTGCCTATGTCATATATGAGACTCACCTCATCAATAAATGGTGAGAGATCACATTTGACAACACATGACAAGGCTTTCAATTGAGATGATCCATTCCCCTATGTTATTAGTTTTATCCTATATAGACTCTACAAAACCACCCCAGCCACCCATGCCAAGAGATTGGACATCCTAACAACAAAAATTACAATCCTACCAAACCAAGTTAGTAGGTGTAATCGTGATCAGAGCTCTTGCCATTTTCCAAGGGTTGTAATACCATGCAATTTTATCTTGACAACCCATGAGAGAGAAGGTGGAGAATAGGTAAAAAGCAAATTGAGATGGAGAGCATTTGCAATGATTTAATTCTATTACTCTCCTTACACATCCCTAGCTCTAACCAATTGCACTAGCAACACGGAACCATGTTTTAAGGTTTAAATTGACACTAGTGGGCCTTGACAAACACGTGTCTGTCACGTATTGGATAGATTGTATGTGGATAGCAACATGAAAGAAATAAAAAGGAGAGTGAATTGTTTTTGACAGACTGATTTTTTTTATATTTTTTACATGACAGAAAGTGTTATATTTGTGAAAACTGCATCATCATGAGGCAAGAGTGACTGGAATTGAGCAGTTAACAAAATGAATGTTAGGGTAGAAATGTCATGTAAAATCGGACAACAAAGGGAAGTTACTTCTCGAAATCCATTTGATGATATTGTATAGATAATACCCATCCCCACTACCACTACACTCACCCCAAGCCACCACTATCCCCAATGATATTGTTGCCACCAACCCTTACCACCACTACCACCATCAAATTTAGTAATGGAAAGGAGTTCTCATTTTAGTCTTGACTATAGCAAAAAGAAAATGGGAATGATCACTCCATTGACCAACTCCGAGTCTTTCCCATTCTCTTTCCCCCACTAAAATCTATTCCAATGAACCAAATATCTATGCAATGTTTGGATGTGGGTAAGGAAGAGGAAGAGGAAGAGGAAGAGGAAGAGAAGAGAAACAATAAATAAGCCCTACCCATGTTTGCGTGACTTTAAATGAGGGGGAAGTGTGGCCCATCCTTTCCCTGAAACCCTCTAATTCTTCCCCCTCAAATTGATGAGTAAGGAAGGGGAAAAGTTATTATTTTAAATTAAGGAAGGCAATGAGAACTGATTCCCCCTACTCATTTCTCATTCCCAAGCTTAAACATCCAAACAAGAGAATGTATCTCTTGCTCCATCCCCTTCCTTCCCGTCCCTTTCATTCCAAAACATTATTTTTTGGAAGAAAAAAGGAAAAAAAAAAAAAAAAAAGCAAATTCTAAGCTTCCCAAACATGCACCAAGAGAGGGGCCAACCAAAACTGCTGGAGAATGACGCAGAGTTGCATGGGACTGCCGAATAACGAAATGATGTAGTACAGATTTGCCATGAGACCGGGCCCTATGAAATTGCTGGATAACAAGAAGGGATCGTACAAGACAATTGGATAACGGGACAGGGTTGTACAGACTGCTAAATGACAAGAAAGAGGTGGGTGGGACTTTCCCCGAGTGACAAGAAGGGATCATAAAGGACAACCAGATAACAAGAAGGGTGGTATGGGGGCTGTCGGATAACAAACCGGGGATGTATGGAACTATTGGATAGCAAATTATGGTCATGCGGGAATACTGGATAACAAACTAGGGTCATACAAGACTATCGGATAATGAACCAGGGTTGTATAGAACTACCAGATAAAGAACCAGTGTCATATGAGACTGCCGAATGGCAAACCTGGATTGTATAGGACTATCGAATAACAAACTGAGGTCATAGAAGACAAACCATAGGAGGAATGGCAGAGAAGACAATCACAGGAGGAGCGCCAAATCACATGAGGAGCACAAGAGAATACAAACTGCAAGAGAAGTGCCATAGAAGACAAACTGCAGGAGGAGTGCTTCAGAAAAAAAAAAGTCGCAAAAGGAGCACCAAAGAAGACAAATTGACAAGGCGTGTTTGGTAGGCGAACAGAGAAGTGCCGAAGGAACATGAACGTCAGGAAAAATAAAATTAAAAAGCTCCAAATTGTAGGAAGCTCTGCAGCAAATCAGTGGACATAGAGGTCAGATAAGATGGTACCGCTCTAATATCATGTTGAGATTTTGGATTTTAGATAGGAGAAGAAGAGAAAAGAGAGGATAAAGACTCTGAATAATACAAAACAGTAATACTACGTGTACCCCAAAAATTATCCATCGTACAGCCACCATACACCTACGTACGACATACATTAAAACAGACACGTGAACAAACATTTCAAAACAAATGAAAAAAAACATTATAGAACCAATGAACAAACATTTTCACACACAGAAACAAAATAAAACAGGACCCGCAGCACATTAAATAGCAAAATAATAACTGTCGCACTCTCTCTCTTACTCGCCACTCACACTTTAAAACATGTGCACTCTTGTTCCCTCATAAACAAACATTACAAAACAAATGAACAAAAATTACAGAACAAATAAACAAACATTATCATACACAAAAAAAAGAAAACAAAATGGGACCTACACCAATTAAATAACAAAGAACAAATGTCTCACCCTCGCTCTCCTACTCCCCACCTACTCTCTTTTTCATAAACAAGCATTACACTACAAATAAACAAACATTACAAAATTCATAAACAATTACATTATACATACACAAATATTACAATACAAAAAAATAAAGAAGTAAACAAATATTACAACAGTCATAAACAAAGATTATAACACTCAAACAAGTATTACATCACACAAACAAGCATTACATCACACATAAACAAAGAAATAAACAAATATTACACCACACCAAAACATTACAAAACATATAGAACAACTTAGTTCAGATAAGAATGACCTCGTTCATGCTCTCCATGACGTCTTAAGATGAAAACAAAGACGAATTGAAAAAAAAAGGGCGAAAAAGAAGAAAGAAGCACGAAACAGGAGAAAAAAACAGAAAAGAATACCGGAGAAGAAAAAGAGCAAATTAAAAAAAAAAAACGGAGGTTGCATTGAAAAAATTGAGAAAAAAGGAAGCGAGAGTGTGGACGAAGACACAAAAAATGAAAACGTAGAAAAGGAGAAGAAGAAGAGCATGAGGTGGAGAGTAGGAAGAGGAGAGAAAAAATCAATAATTAATGTGGGTGTACATCTGGTGTACACCTTTTTTTTGTGTACAATGAGCATTTCTGAATATGATATGTGGTGTGATATAAAATATAAAGCACCAATCCGTATTTATAATAATACTAGAATCCTACTCCTAATTAAATAAAGAAACAAACCAAGAAATATAAGAAAATATAGAAGTCGATCTAAGAGACCATCTAAGATACTCTTGAATAAGAAAAGACACCATGTGAAATACTATATGATACTAGAAGATGTAGTATATTACTAGATCTTTCCTTTATTTCAAACAATCTCAGCCAATTATCGTTGTTAAGATTTAAAATTATCCGTTTGCCTCTACCAACAACTTAAGCTTTTAGGAGAAATGATTCTTGACATAGTATCAGAGCCTTTATGACTATATGATTTAGAGTCCAATCCTTGTCGTCCCCATTCTTCTAAATTAGATGTATTTTAGCACAATGTAGGTGGGCTTGTGCATAGGCCACGACTCAAGCCCAAAGCGCTTTTGCGTAACTGGCAACTGCCTCTACCCAATTGCTTAAGTTTTTAGGAGAAATTATTCTGGACAAAAGTTATTAAAGGGAAAATCTCTTCCCATTCTTCTGTGGCCTGACCTTTGCTGCCAACAACAACGGACAAACTACAAGACCTTTGATTTCTTGTTTAGTCTCACTTCTAATGATCACCACCAAGCATGCAATTGTAATTGGTTTCCTGTTTTGTTTCAAAACTAGTGTTTCAGTTATGAATTATTATAGCCATCCCTCCAAAACCCCAAATCAAAATCATCAACAAATAGCACTGCAGAAGTAACACCTAAAAAAACAAAAGGATTCATCATCATATAATTGATGCTAACTAATTTAAATATTTCCCATCCTTGTAACAAAATGTTTGCTTCAGTCAAGAAAGAGTAACAGGCATAAAATTTCAAGGCCCAGTAGCAATCCTCTTACCTTGAGCCACAGTATTCTCAACATCTTCCACAAGTTTATCCACATCTCGTACAACAGTATTACACTTGTTTAAGGCAGTTTCCTCATTAAGATGTTCATCAAGAACGGCCTGATATGCTGTTAGTATTTTTTCAGGCAAACACCCAACAGCCAGTTTCTGCAATAAAGATGACCAAGAAATGACACACCTCAAAATCAGACATCAAAAGAACAACTAACAGGCAACAGAAACATCAGACAATGCTGCTGCAACGTTCTTACTATTCTCACTGAGTGGGCATCCCTCTTCACCACCTTAATAGAATTTGAACTCTTTCCATTGCTTGCAGATGATGGAACTGGATTCTTACCCATCATTTCATCCTTAAGACCCTGACCTCGCGAACCAAAAACCTTCCTCTCCTCCCATATGTCAACCTAAACAAGTCAACAGAACCATTACAAACCCAAGCAAAACACAAAACCCCAAAAAAATCACCAGCCATAATGAAAGAAAAAGAATGAGTGATAATACTACAAAAGGATTAATTAATAAGACCAATGGCATAACATGAAAAAGATGATAGAGCTAACTTGGTAAAGAAAAATGGATTCTCTACTAAAACAATCAAACCTTATCCCTCCAACCTGGGTCAACCATGAAAAAGGTTCTCTAATGTCTTACTGTTATCTGGAAGTATTATATAAAGATGATAGGTACTGCTGTGAAATTGATTCAAAGTAAGAACACACGCAGACAACACACCAGTAGCAACAGAAATCTACAAACTCCCATTAAGACCAAGGGATCATTACTATAACAAATGAAATGTGAGATGGATCATCCATTGCAATCGAGACATCACAAAAAACACAGTATCTTATGTGGCATTGCTCAGTTCTTGCTATTCTCTGATGTCTTTGGTAGGAAAGGAATGTTAGAACAGGGAACTTCTTAGTTCATAGTCTTTAGTTTAGATTCTTAGTGGTGTTCTACTAATGGCTTCTTTAGAGGTGTGTCTCTATTAGAAGTGCAGAGAGATTTGCGTAAATTGTTACAGCTCAATCTCTTGGGACCTACATGATTTCTTTTCCTTTCTTCTTGAGAGGATACCTTAACCTACATCTTTGTGCTTGTTAAGATATATAGTCATTCATTTGTCTCTACCCAACAACTTAACCTTTTGGGAGAGATGGTACTTGATATGTAATCAAAGTGTATCCTAGGATTGATAATGTCATACTCAAAGATGTCCATTCCTGCATGAGTGAGGTGTGTTAAGTCCCACATTCTTTAAGGATAAGGCTAATATACTTTGGCAGCCTCCCTTGAGCTTGCTTTTGGAATGGTTAGGCTCACAATTCAAAGATGGAACCAAAGCCTCTATGACCAAGTGTCTAGAGTTCGACCCTTGCCACCCAAATCCTTCTAAATAAAGCCTCTATGACCAAGGTGGGCGGGTCTTTGCATTGTCAAGGCTTCAATCTCAAAAGGGCCCTTGCATGAAGGGGCACATTAAGATATAAAGTCTTTCATTTTCCTCTATCTAACAACTTAAGTTAGGGTTCTTGATATGGTATCAGTGTCTATCCTATGATTAATATTAGGCCACCCCCAGATGTTCA
Source organism: Nissolia schottii (assembly GCA_003254905.1). NCBI lineage: Eukaryota > Viridiplantae > Streptophyta > Magnoliopsida > Fabales > Fabaceae > Nissolia > Nissolia schottii. The sequence continues at coordinate 49,288 of QANU01026700.1, read as the reverse complement.
GTCCTGCATGAGGGGGTGTTAAGTCTCAAATTCCTTAAGAATATAGCCTTTAACTTTGCCCCACACGCCCCTTGCAGCGGGTCTCCCTCCCTCTCCCATGAGCTAACTTTTGGGGTGGTGTTAGACCCACAATGCTTAGAGTACTCTTTTCTTTCTATGTAAATCTGGAGCCTCTAGAGCCTTTAGTGCAGTTACATAGGTTTCTATGTAAATCTGAGACTTAAATGGACATAAGAGAATGTGACCAAGAACAATAATGGCAAATGGTGACAACTTCAATTTAAATATGACATACTGATTAAGACACTTCTTTGACTAGTATTGATATCATGCAGGACAACAACGTAGGTTCTATTTTCAAATTAGGAAGAGGATTTTTTTTCTACACTAGTTTTACATATACATGAAGAATATGAATTGCAGAACATAGCTAGCCCATCAAGACACTGAGAAAGGAGGAGGATGAAAAGCTATCGAACCTCAGAAAGAGGAAGCTATTTCAACAGAAGATACATAAGGGTTATAAGGATCAGTTTAGGTATTGACAAGAGTATCCAAGAAAGAATATGTATGTCACATTTATTTTGGATAACAGTGTGTATGATATATTTTTACAGCTCACATTGTCATTTATTTATAGAAAAAACATCTACATTTTTATTAAACATCTCTCACAAAAGCTGAAGTTATTAGGTAGGCTAGCAATTGAAGGGTTTTATATCCTAACATGGCCCCTCACGCATGAGTCCTTTGCACTTGAACTGTCGACAATGCAAGTTTGGTGTTGCACTTGAACTGTCGACAATGCACAAATCTACCAAACTTGTGCTGAAATTGAATATTTTAAAAGAATGGGGACCAACAAGGATTGAAAGGTAGACCACTTTGTCAGAGTCCCTAATTCCATGTCATTAACCATCTCTCACAAAGCCTTAGCCCTTAAGTTGTTTGATAAAAGCAATTGAATGGTTTTATATTTTACCTTAAATACATAAATTTGTTTAACCTCAGTTATACCTCAACCTTGAACACCCCCAACCACCCACCCACCAAACCCCCCACCAAAAAATAACTGGAAAAACTGGTTAAAGGACCACTCTGGTATTCAAACATCCCATGGAACTGCAGACTTCAAAGTTTCATAGAATAAGATAGAAAATTGTTAAGCTGGGAACCATGAGTACAGATATTTCAATTCCTCTTACATTGTTCCGACTGGTAGGAAAGAAAGGATCTGGCCATCCATCTCGAGAGAAAGCTACTAGAGCACCATCATATAGTCCAATTCCTTTCCAGTGCCAGTATTCCTTTGTACGCATATCTAGGCGCAGTTCCATTAGGTGACCTTTGTTGATCCGGGACCAGAGCCTGTTGACTAAGTAGCAGATAGACCCTCAGAGTGGATGCCCGCAGCAGAGAGAGCAAGGGCAGGAACATAACAAGCTCCATAGCTTCTTACTATAGCAATAGCATGGCATAGGGTGTGTCCATCTCAACTATGTTGAGAGATTGGACAGCCTTACTCTTTTGGGTAGCGTTTGGTTCCTACCTTAGGACAATTATTAAGCTAATTTATGTACCTCCAAAAGGGATGGACACGGGAGACATGTCTCACAACAATTTTTAAGCTAATTTATGTACCTCCAAAAAGAAAGGACATTAGAGACATGTCTCTACTATCCCAATGTCTCTGTTCTTGTCTCAAAACAGGAATCAAACACTACCTTGACGTTCTATTTTGTTAGTTCTAGTTTTTGTAACGTGGATCTCTTGTCCTCCTTTCCCCTGGTATTATTTTTCTCTTCTTGATAATGAAAATCTTCTTTTATTTAAAAATAAAATTAAAAAAAAAAAAAAAAAACAGATAGTGAATTGTACTACATGCCGATCTCCACAGACAAAGTGGTGATCCATAACACATTCATACCAGTGTTTCCCTTTCTACATATGACATGAAATTTAAAAAATAATAAATCATAATAATAATGATGGCCAATGTCCAGCATAAATGAATTTCCAGCAAAAGATTTCTGCCTTGGGAAGGATAAAAAATTTGCTTAACTTATGCACCAGGCATTAACACAAAAAAGTACAGCACAATATAGAGAATTAGATACTTTAACCTAAATATTTATAATTCTTTCAGGCATACCAATTCAATACTATGTACAAATTTTAATAGAAGATTAAAAATGCCCGAAATAAAGAGTAGACAAAGGTAAGATATGTACAAATTTTAATAGAAGATTAAAAATGCCCGAAATAAAGAGTAGACAAAGGTAAGATATTGCCCACGCCAGGCCATAAATCTACAGAATTAAATGTAAGAATAGTATGATGACATTGACTATAACAAGTGACAATAGAACTTACAAGTCTTGTCACTGCTTTCCTTCCATGTTCATCGCCATTTTCATAAACACGCCTCAGAGCTCCAGGAAGAACTTTCCAGAATTCATTCACAAACTCACTTCCCTTTCGCCTACTATTTTGCAAGATGTCATTAGCCAAGTATAGAAAAGAGACACGCTGATCTTTCTGTGAACCATTAAACAATTTATCCCATGTTTCAACTATTTCTCTTGCCCTCTTGCGGTGAGAAATACACCAACGGGATAGTGCTAAATGGATGTTTAAGGAATACATATTGCAATACACAAATCTCATTAATAAAGAACCAAAACGACAGAGAAAGGAATAATATGAAGGAAATATAGTTGACCAAAATTAAATCACAATTACATCCAACCATGTGAAGTTGTTATAAAAGACTTTTAAGAGGAAAGCAATATCTTAAACAATATTACTTCTTGAAAACTATTAAGCTAGTTAAGACAATTGAACAAAATGCTATTATCGTTTGCCAACACTATATAATTCAACTAGCGTATTGATAAATCTGGTACAGACAGGTAGCAACATACATCCCAAACATACTTCTAAACAAGTTGTTTGGCTTCTCCTTACACTCGTCATTTCCTTAGGAGGGAGTTCTCTTAGGGGTTAGCAAAGGGGATAGACAGCTTCTTTGCATAAAATGATCTTTAGTCAGTTTTCATCGTTTTGTTGAATCAGTTGTTCAATGAATTCCTTGTCCTCCTGCTGTTTACTCCTCTTCTTTATCTGAATAAATACTTTTCATATCCATCAAAAAATAATCTGAAAATTAAACATAGTTGAAAAATTAATCGTGAGTGAAGTGGTTACATTGACTTTTTAAAGCTAGGGGTGACAATTGATACCCTACCCATGGGTACCCGTCGCGAACCAATCCACTCGGGTAGGGTAGAAAGTGGGTAATTACCAATGTGGGTTAGGGTTCAACATGAACCTATCCTAACGCTACCCGCACCCTATATATAATTTTAATTGTATGTACATTTATATATACATATATGAGTTAAATATGTTTTTAGTCCTTAAAAAATTTTAAGTTGTGTTTTACCCCTCAAAAATTTTGTTAGGAAATCGTTCCTCTAAAAATTCATTTTTTGGTTTTAGTCCTGTCATCAAGTTAGGCCATTAACTATTGACGTGGCAGTTAACTTGGTCACATGACAAGCCACGTGTCCACACAAAATTGACACATGGCATTGCACGTGACCTACCACTTGGCCAAGTTAATTGCCATGTTAGCAGTTAACGGCCAAACTTGATGGCAAGGACTAAAACAAAAAATAAAATAAAATTAGAGGGACAATTTCCTAACAAAAAATTTTTGAGGAGTAAAACACAAATTTTGAAATTTTTTAGGGACTGAAAACGTATTTAACCCTACACACACACACATATATATTTGAGAGAACATATTAATATTTTATTATTTTCATAACACTTGTATGTCTTAGCTTGACTTTCTTCCATGTACCAGATAAATTGCAATGTTATGTTTTCTAGTTGTTATGACAAGAGATTATGGTGTTTGGTTTAATCTATGGTTTTGCTATGTTAAAAATGCTATGTTTGTTTAATTTTTATGAATTGTGTAGTTAATAGTTTAAATTATGTTGTTGTTATGCACTAAAACATGTTTGTAGTTGTCCCTTATATTGTGTAATCATTAAAGCATTTTTTTGGCGGGTAGGGTGAGGGTTTAGATATTTATCTATGGGTAGGGTTAGGGTTTTTATTTTTAAAACCTGCAGGTAGGGTAAGGGCAGGTTTTATTTTATTCCATAAATTAAGGGGCAAGGTGGGGTTGAGCCAAAACCCTATCCCAACTCTACCCATTGCCATCCCTATTTAAAGTAAATAAACACTGCATTATTAAAAGAAAAGAGAAGGTGCCATGGGAGAAGGAAGAAACCTCGTATACAAAGAAAATTTCCAACATAAAATAATGAGCCAGCCAGCTAAGAGATGCCGAAAAAATAGTCCAAATTCTTTGCAAGGCAGTAAATAGCAATCCCTCAAAACAACCATAAGCAAAGCAAGTGCTAGAGGCTAGAGTAATAAGAAAGCCAAATGACAATTCTATCCCACCCATCACAGTGATAGTAAAGGAAGGGCAAAGAACACCTTTGGAAATACTGTCCTCCCAACCAAACTCGCCAGATCCATAAACTGCACATAATCATAAATTAGCCTCTTTATTCCAGCCAAAATGCCCAAGATTTTCATAAAATATATCAGTAAAGACAGCTTCAAGGTAAAAGGACACACCCAATCTTCACCCCCTAACAGGTTATTCCATCAGAAATTAGCCACCCAACATAAGTGAGACTACTCAAGTTACAAAGATGAGGTTATTCCATAGGATCATACTTAAGTTATAAAGGTCATTCATTATATTTTGAACCTAATGATGATTTATGCAACCTGAAAAAGCATGAATATAACCTTCTTTCACCCAATCTCCTTCCCTACTTTTCCCTTCAATTTCAGTTGACAAACACTATCATTGATTCATTGTGAATTCTTTTTCTTTGTTATTGTTAGAACTTAGAACAGGAATTCATATGCTATTATCGATGAACAAAGGCCTGGTAATGCACCAGAAAACCCTAGCAGAACAGAAACAGGATACAAGTTTTGCAGGACATTCTCCCAATTTCTCATTAAAATGTCTAGACAAATGTTTGCACTCAACTACCAATTCTAAATTCTAATATACTCATTTTCTTCAAACTAACTAGCCAGCTGTCCCTTAACTGATTGAAAAGCTGTCTAACTAACTTTCCCTCTCAAATTCCTCACTTGCCTCTACTAATTCTGGGCTGCCAGGCCCAACATCTATATTTTCTCTCCTAATATACACTTGCTTAACCATTTGGCCCCTAACAGATTTTTATTTTTTTTTTGGATGTAAGAAGAATTTCATTAAGATGAGAAGAGAATTGCAAAAAGAGGATAAGAGAACCTCTAAACAGAAAATCAAACTATAGATGTTAACATCGATTCTTTAGTCTTTACATCTAAACTTCTTCTAATTTTAATAGAAACTTCCTTACTTTACATGGTTACAAATAAGTCAGAGGTGCAAACACGTATAATTTAATGTCACCTGTTTTATTTCAAGTGAAACTAACTGTAACATCATATATAAAAATTATAACAAAATATTTTCATAGAAACAACTTCTGTCAAAGTCTTATTTTACTTGGCACTTTACAGTGAATTTCACAAAACTTCAACAGCTGCTACGATGTTCCTTCACTTAAGAATATATACAGGGATGCTTAAACAATTGGATAAAATAGTGTGTGTTAAGAATAATGCATTTGACTAATGTGATCTGCCCTATAACAAGTATGATGTAACAACTGGTACCAAACTCACGAAATATGACAGAATTTTAAGAGAAATTGTTTAAGCTAAGACCCAATTAGGTCTAGCCTTGAAAATAACAAAATAGAAGAATGACAATTCTCGAGAACGAGTGCTTTCTCGCCTGATCTGTCCTAGTCTCCCAAAAAACCTGCCTTCTCTCCCTTAATTCTCTTCTATTTATAGACTACTTCATAACTAACTTATTTTATTCTTCCCAACTAATCTCATCCTAATAATATCTTCCTAACTAACAGAATCCTAATTTAACTTTAAATAATATCTTCCTAACTAACAAAATCTTATCTTAATAACCGCAAATCAAATCTGCTTTCCCCTATCTGTTTGGCTTCTCCTTTGGCTGTAGATAAAGGGCAGTGGTGGAATTCTTGAATTTCTCCCTGCTTTATCCACTTCTACTTCCTGATTACTAGAGGGTTACGTAACATATGACATTGGGAAGGATAGAATTATTGCATTGGCAACAGTCAATGTCATGGCATTGGGACAATAGGAGTCATAAAAAATAGTTTTAAGTCTTTATTTTTCTTGAAAAGGTTAACTGTATATATTTTCTATTGCATATGTAGACAGTGCTGAAGGTGTCTACATTCAAGTATTGAACCTACCACGCCTTGTTGTTTCACTCCTCTTACACTCCTTTTCTTCTATTTTCCTACAAATCCAACAGGGTGCAACAACCCCTCCTATCTTCTGAACAAAGACTAATGAAAAAGCAAAAAATCAAGACCCAAAATACCAGCTTCACAATAATAAATTCAAAATCAATCTATCATGTAAAAATTCTCTAGCTACTTCTATAAACAATAGTAAATACAAGATTTTATCCAATAAAAGCAAAAAAAAGGAAAATTCTGCGTTTTATACATATTAAATTCACAACATAGCAAGACCAAACACATGTACCAGGTGCCACAAGTCAACACTGTGGCGTAGAAACTATGCATCCATTGCCTTGCTAAAAACTTACAAACAGATTGTATAAAAAGAAATGAAAAATTACTAAATAGGCATCATGTCAATTCATGCACTAAATCAATAAATGAAGAAATAGGTCGTCGCATTTCTTTAGATCTATTTTTCCAAATCCAAACAAACCACATTTTAGAGTTGCTGTAACTGAATACCATGCCACGAAAAAATAACCATAGAAAGTTTTGCTGCAATAAATGCTCTATAGGTACTACTAGCAACCTGATAATGCAGAACCAACCAAATGGAAAAATGTCATTAAAACAAACAGGGATTGATGCAGGATACATTCAATGCTTTGTTGCGAATTGTTTAGTTTCAACAACTTCTCTACTAATGTCTGTCCATCAAATGCATCGGTGCCCATTTTGACAAGTTTCACATATCCTGGAGACGTTCCTATAGTTCACAGTAAAAAATCAATTAAATATGAGACTTGATTCATAGATTGAAACAAAAATGCATAATCAATAACCAGTAAATCAATCGTGAAGGAAGGTAAATCAACTTATTTTTATCCATCCATATAGCAAAAGTTATGATTTTTTAAATTGAAAAGAAAAAAAATAGATAAAAAGGACAGCAAGTACAGCTATAAGAAGCACAAGTTGTTCTCCAAAACAGAACAAATGGAGGAAAAAAAAATGGAAAGCAGCAAAGCTTCCCAATCCCCGTGTCTAACTGAAATGGCAACTACCTTGAAAGGGCAACTAGCAGAAGTGTAGAACACCAAAGAGTGACTAACAAAACAATGCTATCTCATACCAAGTTGAGGACCTGCAGGGCAAAAGAGACACCCTTAATGATGTTTGCCAAGCATCCCCTTACATTTTCAAACCTTTATTCACAGAATCAGTTGCGTACTTCTAAACCTACTATATTCAACTGTGCTCCCAAAGATACAGCGCAAAAAAACTCCATCTTTATGTGATCGTTGCCAGTATTTCATTGTATCTCATGGAATTCCAAAATATCCCTCACCATTGTGCGATATCAAAACGTTTCAAGCCAATGGGATTATGAGGGCTTGGAATTGTGAGGTTTCTCCATAATTGAGATTCCTCAAGAACAAGAAATTTCTAAAAGCTGATGGAATGCCAAATATTGAAGAAGAAGAAAAATTGAAGGTGGAACTGATGACATTGAATATTACAAAAATGCCAGAAAATTCCTCTGAAAAACAAATAATCCGTATCCACTGATTATCCCCAACTCTAGCTTGAGAATTACTGCCTTCCACTAGCTTGAGAATTACTGCCTTCCATTAGATACTTAAGAGAAACCTATACACTACAGTACAAGAGAGATATAACCCCATATAGATGTTTCACCAAGGAGTCAAGTGAGTTGCCATGATCATTTCTTCGGCATCTCACCCATTCTGATGTAAATAACCATGCACTAAATAAAACTATCGCATAGCCCACATAGTTAATAGGGAAGTTACCTCTAACAAATGATAACCCAACAGACACTTACCAGACAAAGCATTTCTTCCAATAAACAGATGGTCTCTTTTCCTATGCCAACCCTCAACCCAAACAAAATCCCTCACAAATCATAATCTCCTCTACCCTATAAGCAACCCTAACATCAATACAGAAATCCTGTTAAGAACAGGGGGATTCAGGACAAACACACTTCACCAAGATTAATGCATCAACCTCCCGTTTCAAAAAAATTTAAAAAGAAAAGGACAGAAGGGTAAGTATGCCTACGATTTATAACACCATGAAGTTCACAATTAAATTGTAAATAAAAAAAAACAAAAAAAAAATCTCACAAATGGGAACAAGAGAAGGAATATTCACAAATTTGACAAGACACTCTTCCAAAAACAGGATTGTGTCAAACCTAAACCTCCACCAATCTTACTCATCACAACTCACAAGCCACATACACCCCTTACCAAATCCTACAAACCACACCTCACCGTATCGGAAGCTAATAAAGGAAATCTCAATTAGTAATTAAAAAAACAAACACAGAATTATCACTTTTTTTTCTCATTAGGTTTTGGTACTAGAAGACAATGCAATTATCACTTGCTACTGCAAAGCAAATACATCAAACCATAAACCTAATCACCAACTAGCAACCCCAAATTACTCCAAGTTAAAAGCGACACAAACTCGTTCGTTCTCGGTTGGTTCTGTTACAAGTTCCATATTCGAATTCCAAATACCGATATCAAAAGAAAAAACCAAAAGAAAATGGAAATTGTTTGGGAAAAAATTCAAAAAAAAAAAAAGAAAAAAACGAGATTTTGTTGGGAAGAAGCACGAGTACAAGAGTGATCGAAATTTAGTTCGGATACTGAGCTGAAAACCTAACATTTATTTCTCCAAGCGACGAGTGAGAGAAGCTTGTTGGATAGATCGTGAATACTTACAAGTTGGGGGACGGGAGAAGCAGAACCACCGCCGTGCACGGCCACCGGCGACGACACCGCCGCTGCAGAGAGGGGAGCTTCCGAAGTTTGAAGTGTAGTGCTTGTTGTTTTGTTGGGTGTTGGCAGCAGATTGGGAGCGAAGATGAAAAAACAATAAAATATCGACTTCAGCGTTGGCTACTTGGCTTCCTCTTTCCTTTTACTATGTTTTCTATTCACATGACAATGTAATTTTTATTTCTAGTGTGCTATGGATTATGAATGTACGGGTAAAAATGGGATAAGATTTCACGGTGATGTTCATCACTTTGTTTGGATATAAACACTAAATAAGAGGAAAGAAAGGCTTTTTTTTTCTTTTAATTTGTTTAGGGAAGAGGAAACAAAGTGCACATAAAAGAAAATGAGGAGATGAGTATGCACCCCAAAAAAAAAGAGAAAAGAAAAATGAAGAGAAATGTATGTTTGGACTGGTTTTTTCTTTTTTTATTTTCAAGATTCTTTTTGAAAGGGACAAAAATGTAAAAATAATAAAATATTATTTTTGTTTTTATTTTTTATTTATCATATTTCGTTTATAAATTTAAAAAAAATAAAAAAAAAAACACCCAAACAAACCAAAGAAATATTTTCTCCTTTTATTCATTGGTTAGAGAAAAACAAATATAACGAGTCCCATGAACTGAAGCAGAAAATAAGAGAGGGATTCTCATTATGTCAACAAGAAGTCATATGATGAAGCTAAAGAGAAGAAGAAACTAGTTATTGGATGACACAGGTGTTATTCAGTGCACAGTTAAAGGAGTATTGGAAAAAAATATCATTTCCTCCTTGAGGAACTTACCTATGAAGAATAGAAAAATAAAATTGAACAATAACATAACACAAGAATTATTGTGAAAAACTTTAAAATAAGAGGAAAAAATCACAACCGTTGTCTAAAGACAACAAGAGAAAAATGTTGTAAAAATTCTTACAACACAGAAAACTCATTTCTTAACCACCCCCACGATCCTAGTACACTCATATTATCCAAAACTAATATCTAACTTACCTCTGACATTCTAATATAAGAGTAGAAAAAGACAGAAGTGAATCAAATACAAGTTTAAAGTGTTTTTGACTGATACGAGTTAAAATGAAAAACTTGGCTCATTATGTATAGTTTTAACCTCATTCTCCCTTGCACTTTATGGCAATGTGAGACTTTTTCACTGTGTATACTTTAATCAACCACAACAATCTCCACTTTCATTAAAACAAACACATTTTAAGCTTTCATTGTTTATATCGACAATCATAGTTCAAAAGAACTATCATACTTTACCATAAATGAGTATATTCACTTGGAATCATGCAATCCAAGAATTTCATTTGTGCACATGTCAGAAAAACCTTACTGAAAATTTATGGTGCAACTTCCATATTGGTTTTCTCAGAAAGTTCTTCAGTCCTCGACATATTCCTACTACACACCTTGCATCAATGCCAACCAATCTTTGTGTGCAATTGTGAATCCCACTAGTAAAACTTATCCCTTTCCATGACAATATGAAAATGCCATGAGCATACACTTGATGCGCTGAATGCTAGCAAATTCATTAGTCACAACAAGTAATAGTGAGTCCTTTTGAGACTTAGGTTGTCGAACCCACGAGGACTGGGTAATAACGTTATTTTGCAAGTGCAGACACTTAATTGTTTGAGCGGTTGTTTTTAGATTTTCAAAATTAATTGAGAAAATAAAAGAAAAACAATTAAAATGTAAATGAAATAGCTTTGAAGAATTCAGGTAAGAGAAAGCATTTGGACACATGACTTCTGTTACTCTCACCTACGTTGCTGATTATTACCCTATCCAATTATGGTTTTTACCAATGATTAATGGTCAAGGTTAATGGTCACTAGCCTTTCTCAAGATCAAGTGACCTTCTTAGTCAAGGTTGGTCACACTAATTTTTTAGCAGATCTAAACTTATTCTAAGGGTGATTTCCCTATTCTACCGGCTCCACACACGAGCACACAGATCGCGAAAATACCTCTCGAGGATTCGCCTAACCTATGGTTTGCCTAACCTAGTTTTATCCCACAATCTCTCTATCTCATCTCATGGGAAGATACTAAATATTTACGTGGTGATCAGGCATATAAAAATTTCAACAATTACAAAAAGGTTAAAGTTAATTTGATAAATACCTCAATTGGATAGAAGGAATAACATGACAACATAGTCGACGGAGCAACTTCCATTTAAGCCCTACTAAAAGAAATTTAGTGCATGGAGGGAAAAGGGAATGCAAACATAAAGAGAAAGAGGGAAAAATACATTGACGAATTATAAACAGAGGAACTCACGATTGATCAGAGTGATCAAAGGATTTTCCTTGCGTCTTCTAACTCTCCTAGGATTGCCTCTTCACTCCAATTTGAAGTTATGCTTACTATGTGCGAAGTGCTAATGGTTCTATTTATAGAGGAGTTATAAGGGTTAAGAAATCCTTATTTTTTTACAGCAAAATCCACCCACTCAAGCGAGTATAAATGCCACTCGAGTGGCCCTTGTAAATTCTTGAACCTCAATTTTGCGTGTCTCATTGTGCGTTGGAGCGCTCCTATATCTACATTTCTTCATATTTCTTAACTCTTCTTGGCTCCAGAGCTTCCCAACTCTTCATAACTTCCTCCAATAGTCATTTTGCACCTGAAAAACACCTAAAGTTCCCTATTTCTACCTTACATGCCTAAATGTTAGTTTTATGCAATCAAAGTGAATTTCTATATTAATCCATGTAAACGCAAACTAATATTCAACTAAAATGCCTAAAAATTACATGAATTACTAAGAAAAAAAAACTACAATAGAGAGTTATCAACACTTCTCATCTTCTACAGAAATTCATCATCTCCCATAACGAGAGAAACATTGCTAGTACCTGACTCTAAGCCTTTCTCTGATGCAGCTCCACCTGAAATTTCTTTACATTCCCACACTTTCCACCTTTCCAGCATGTCAAATTCTTTCCATGGTTCTTCTTCCCTGTAACTGCCAACACTGAGTTTGATGAAGTGCTAACATCACTTTTCATTTTTCTTTACCCAAAAATAATTTTACTAGCAACTTCTTCAAAATCTAGAGTTTCCTTCCCATACATCAAACAAGTTTGATATGCCCATAGGAAGACAAAAAAAGACCATATGAGCCTAAACGCTTTATTTTCATCATCAACCTTCACTCTAGTAGCCTCTAATTTAGAGACGAGACCATTGAAAGCACTAAGATAATCAAAGATTGTCATATCATTGATAGAATGTATTTATGCACTTATTTCTTCTCCTATAATTAGATATTTTCTACCGTTCACAATATCAAATCAATGTTATAAAAGGTGTGTTGAATTTATTCTTATAGTAACTATTTCGCTAGATTGTGTTAGTTTGTATTCCCTATGATAACTTTGTGTATTGTTTGATTGTTTGGGTGCTTAGCTCCCAGCATATCAAGTATACTCTCAATTTAGCCCCTCACAATATTGACCTAAACAAGTTGGTCAATAATTAAAAAAAAAACTCTCGCGGTCTCTAGCATTTTAAAAAAAGTGGACATCTCATGGTCCCTAGCGATGATCTCACTCTCACTTTAGGTCATTGATTGAACCAATCACCTGATGTGGTGGTGGGGACAAACACCAACTATATTTAATAACTATGGTTTTGAATCTGGCTAATTATTACTATAATATTCATTTTTTGTCACCAAAATTAATGAAAATAGATAATTTCATGTTAAAAATTGTCATGTTTAATTATGTTATAAAAGAGAAAGATACAAAAAAAATTTAAATAAGTGAAACTCTCTTAAAATTACGAGGCCACAATTCAAATATTTATATCTTTCAGGACAGATAATAATTTTTAACAAGAAAGGATGTATTTTCAAAATGAACTCTTTGAAAATGCTAACCAAAGAAACACTTGGCATCTTCGAACCGCCACCGTTGAGCACATAGCCATCTTTCATGCTCCTGGCATAACATCAGAAGAGCCAGCCAGGTCGACCAAAAAGAAAGAAAGAAAGAAGAAAATGGAAGAGAGCATGCTGCAGCTGCATCTCGAACTGCACAAACTGTCTTGCGTGAAGTCGGAGGAAACGCTGGACAGCATTCTGTGCAGCCTGTGGAAGAGCAGGAAGACGGGTCTCCGCGGTCCCGACAAGTCCCACTTGCAGTGCCTCCTCCAACTCTCTTCCCTCTCCCAACTCGACCCTGTAATAATGCTCTTCTTCTTCCTCCTTTCATTTTTGTTTTTGGTAAATTACATTAGGCCCCGTAAGTTTAATGAAATGACACTCGGCTCCCTTCTATTTGTAAATTATCTCACCTGTGCCTCTGGGAATAGCCATGAATTCCGAGAACCTGACCGTGATATTCAGGATTAGTTGGGAATTAACCATGTTTATTTGTTTTGATTGGAATCTCTTTGATTCCCTCTTTTCTTCTTAAGCGAAAAAGGAAGCTTATCCGGTGGTGTAAAACTGCAATTCAAGATGTGTTGTGATATTTTCTTCTGCTATTGATGTGTTCTACCTTATGGTTGTGTCATGAGTTGTTGAAATATGTTTGGTTATTATGTTGGACTTTGTGTGTGTAGTAATTAATCTTACAGTCACGGTAGGTCTTGGCATGCCTTCGCTCGCTTATCAGAAAATGTGCTTATCAAAACTTCACCGGTGATGACCTTCTGAAGCTGTTTCCTCCTGATCTTCCGCTTGACCTTCAAAGCATTCTCCTGTTTTCCCTCCAGAAAAACCAAGATCAGTGGAAGGAGGAAGTGTTGCGAGAACAGGTGACACCTGTCATGCTCTCAAATAGTCTTTTAGTTATGAATTTTTCTTTAGTTATGAAGTTTCTTTGCTTTATGTAATGCCTTAGTGCATGGTTAATTTCTGATCATGCATCCTCAATATGATTAACATGTTCATCACAACAACGTCATCTCAACTCTAGTTTGGGGTGTGCAAACTGAGTTTAGTCCCCCCCCCCCACACACGTGCGTGACACATNATATATATATATATATATATCACCTTGAGGATTGGGTAGCCTTATCCTTCTCTTGCCCACTCCCATCTCATCTTTTGCTGCTATGTGTTCAGGATTTTTCGCCAAGGACAAGTGTTTCCTATCAAGTCAGAACAAATGTTCCTCCATCATTTACTTCACTGCCATCTTCAGAGATGCAGATTCCACCATCTCTGTGGCCACGCCAGGACGATTCTCTTGCCCGGATGAATCACAATGAATTTGGAATTTCAACACCACTTGTTGCTGATGCTAATGTCTCGGGCCTGCCTGCATGCTTCCAATGTGACGTTGCGCCTGGTGAAAACTTGGTACTTGAGCGGCACTTGTTCTGTTTCTGGTTTCCATTTTTATCTATCAGATCATTACTTTTTTGTTAGTTGCATACCATCTCTTTCCACTCTCATTTTTTTTGCTTGAGCATCAATTCCAAATTTCCAAACTACCGAATCTTTTCTCAATGAGAAGTTACTTGAGTTTCAGTAACGTATGCCTAGCGAAGGCAGGTATGTATAATTTCATCTAGGTTATAGGGAGTACATGAAAATGGGTTGAAGTTTTAGTGAATTTATTCAGCAGAATTGACTGGCACGATGCCCGGGAGAAAGATCCAGTGCAAGGTAGGTCAGGAAGAAGTAATTAGAGATGGTGTGGTAATACTATCTGGAATATAAACAATCGGATATTCTATATAGTTTAAATAAGGAACCATAAAATGGAAGTTGTAGTTGTGAATGAGCTTCGGTTGGCTAGAGTCAATGCTTAGTTATAATAATTAATGAAATCTGCCTTGTATGGATTTTAGATGTAATGCGGACATGGACACTTGACTCTGTGGATGATAGTATATAGCATTTTTCACAAAGTTTTTCGTTTTTTGGCTGTTTATTAATAGTTTTTTCCTTTGTTGTAAAATAAAATTGTAGGCAAACCTTCCTTGCCTCAAATCACTGACTTGGACCATGGAGAACCGTGGCTCATCACCTGCAGAAAGAGTGGCTATAATCAGCCTTAAGGTAATGGGGAGAAGTATTTTTTTTAAATCATTAAATATCCATAAGTTAAGGACAACTATTATGAGCAGGCTACTTCTGTATCCACTTTTTGACAATAAATAAAATATATTGGTTTTTCCTGTACAAAGGTTGTAGTTATCAAATTTTAATTCAGCTTTCAATGCTGTGTTGCAAAGTTTTTATGAAGTTAGCTGCTCGGTGATTAGGTGCTTGTAGCATGCTGAGTCCTGGTGGTGTTTTGTGTACCTCTGGTGCTCTTTCTTAAACCATGGCCTGATTGCTTTTATAGTTGCTGTGGCAATTATATATGATCCAATGTTTACGAAATTATGAATCAAAAGCTGCTTTTAGAAGCATTTAATAAAAATTCATTACCACTGTAAGATATTTTGAAGGGACCAAAATTACACGCTATGTTAATTATTGGTTTTGATGTAGTATAACATTGTCATATTGTTAATTCATTGCCCTTGTAATATCTGTTTTCTTGTATAGCTGCATGATTATAGCAAGTCTACATTAGGCGAAACAGAGGTGAAGTTTCAGCTTACAAAGGACACACTTGAGGCTATGCTGAGATCAATGACATACATCAGTGAACAACTAAGTGCAGTAAGATTTTCTTTTATATTTATCTTGATTATGATCATGTATTGGAGAGTTAACCCTGAAGTAAGAAAGTTTGTCAAGAGTATATTGTTGAAAATGAGGCAGAATAATTGCTCCTTTTTTCTCATATGAAAACTAGTTTGTTCTGAATTGAAGAGTTTAGGATGATATCTGGTAGGTTGTGGGTTGATAAGGGAAAGTAGATGAATCTTTTAAATCATGGATGGCAATTTGCTAATAACAAATGAAGATGCTGCGTAATTTATTTAATATGTATATAAAAGGGGCAACCCAATGCACGAGGCTCCTACTTGGTGAGGTATGGGATGGGCAGGTATAAACAACCTTACCCCCCAAAGTAGAGAGATTGTTTCCTAGATTTGAACCTATAGTTCCAGCCAAGTTCCCCCCTCTTAATTTGTTTACTTTTTATGTCTGCCAAAAACAATCAAACAATTTGCGCTTGATTTGTTATTTAGTTATATACTGAGAAATGAGCAATGCTATCTAATGCAATGGATTGATATTGATGGTAAAAGTGATGGGGCCACTGGAAACCTGTATTTGTGGTCCAACTTAGTTCTTTAGCAGGATATAAGCAATACACTACTTGTTGGGTGGAAAAATGCTCCAGTGTCCATAAGTTAAAAGTTAGCAGATATTTAGGGTGTTTGTGAGTTTTGTTTTGGAGAGGAAGGAAAGGAAGGGAAAGGTGCCCCAAAAACCTTTCTTTTCCTTTCCCTAAAAAATACAAAACTCACAAACATACCCTTAGGTGTGAATATATCTACTTGTGACCCTTTTTTAGCACAATATATACATGCATGGAGAGAAAATTTTGGGAAATTATGGAGTTTGTTAAATGTTATTCTTTTTTATGCTCTTCAGAATGAAGTCTCTAGTACTTTATTTATTTTTGTGCCATCCACGAACGTGTTTGCAGGTTAGGACTTTTTCCGGGCCAGCAAACAAGAAGCAAAAGCAGTAGCTTGGTTTTTTGTAATTAATGCCTTAGCTCATAAGTTATGATATCTAGTAGTTGTAAGATAATATATCATGCTTTTAAACAGCCAAAACAAAAAATAGAGCTATTTAAAGGAAAGCTAACCCGGATATATGTTGTGATGTCATTTGACTGATGAATGTATGTTACAGGCTGCAATAGCTAGTTTTGGTCAAATTTTTATGATTCTTTGATTCTTGCCATTAAGGGTGTGTTTATGGGTTTTATTTTGGAGGGAAAAGAAAGGATTATGCAGGCCAAATTTTAGAACTCCCAAATACAATTAAGTCTACCGAATTCTTTCATTTCTTTTCCTTCCAAAATACAACTCACAAACACGCTATAAGTAAACTTTCCTGGTTGTGGTGATCAGTTTCTCACATTAAATATTTTTGTAAGAGGGGTGTATTTATGCTACTTTAGCTGAAGTGATACGATTTTAATTAGGATCTTAACTCATTCTTCACTCAATTCTTCTCACACCTAGATTAGATCATGGTATCGATGGTGCTTGGAGAAAACTCATTCTTTGCACCAGCATGAATGAACAACTTGAATAACTTGAATTTCACTACAACATCAAGCAAGTATAAAGAAAATTTTAAGATTCACGATAAGACATCACAATTAGGGGTTTGCATAAGGGAATGTCTCTTATGTGTCAGTCACGATTAAAGTTGGGTTGTAACAAAGTGGCATTAGCTCTGTTGTAAGAATTGACCGATTTGCAATTCAAATCGTACAAATCAATCTGATTCGGTCGCTCAACGCTACAAGAACAAATGTGAATCGCAAATGGCTTTGAATTGCTAGAATTATAACGATTTTGTATCAACAGTCTAAAATGTCGATTTAGGTGATTCTAACTAGGCTTGCTAATAAAGGTGCGAAACATAGGCTAGGCACGAGGATTGTTAGCCCCATTGCGTTTTTCGATCTTGGAGATCGCGACCACTATCGCAATTTGTTCCTGGCTGAAATTGCGACTGCTATATGATGGTGGTGGCATTGTATCATGCCAAAAAAACCTTAATTTTTTCATGTTTTAAGTTGACTTTTAAAAGTTTTATTTTGTCCTCACTTATTTTGATTAAGCCTCTATTTTATTCTTACTTACCCTAATAAAATCTCTATTTTACCCCACTCATCTTCTTCAACCTATTGGTCAACCTTAGACTTCCAATAGTTTAGCAAAAAATAGAGCAACATGTGCTCCTCTTTAGCAACTTCTAGTATTGTCTTATGACTACTCACTCTGGTAACAAACTCTTACCACCTCTCTTTCCAATCCCCTAATGTTATTCTCATGCTTTGTTGTCCCGATCTCTGCTCAGTTTTACGTTCTATGTATGTAGTTTTGTTATTTAGGCTTTTTATGAATATGATTTTATATCGTCCAATACAAAATGCCTTGCTGAGAAGGTAAGCATCCTTTGGACATGCCTTGCTGAGGTTAAAGAAGTCCACACACATCCTCCTACTTGAGGTCTTTCTTGTTATTTAGTGGTTTCATTTACTCAAGAGGGGTGAGATGAATTGAGTAGCACTAAAAAGCTCCGTTCCAAAACTTTTATAAAAAGCGCACTCAATTTTTCACAAAGAGATATAACAACAATGCTTTTCTATAATAAAAAGCAATTAATCCAATAACTTTGAATCAATTTAGTTTAAAACATAGAAGCGAAAGACAATCTACTTATAAACATACCTATTTCTATGAATGACACTTTAACATTTTTTCTTCTTACTTTGTCCTTAAAAATGTCAAATATCATTTACAAAAGTACGTAAATTGATGAATTCAATTTCCCAAACATTACTTTAAATATATTTAGTCCAATCCAATTTCTAACATGTCAAACCAAAATCATTGTTCCTCCGATACGAGTTGCAATTCTTCCATCGATCAAACTTAGGTAAAGCAGTGGAATGGTGGATCAGTTCGTAGAGTATTAAATTTTCTTTGAGCCATAACAGCTCCAGGAACAAATGCCTCAAATGCTGCTATTGATTAGTCTTTAATCAGCTGTGAGACAATTGCAAACAGTAGCATCACATCCTTTTGAGTCAGTCTATGCCTCTTAAAGTTGAAATAATTTCTTTGAGCCAATTGGGATTATAACTTTTTCCTGCCTAGAATCACAGACCTTGATTCTGAATCCTGTTATTTTTAAGCCTTTGTGAAGAATCTGTTAACAAATTGAACTTCCGACATGGATTGAACCCACCTTAGTATAAGTCCAACCTCAGAAATGGAGAGACTGAGTTTATGCTGTGGCACACGTTAAAGGAGATAAATAAATTCTAAAAAATGAGACTTTGTTTTAAGATACAAAGAAGGAAGGAAATTAACAAAGATGACAAAAATGGATAGGAATCAATGCCTCGGGAGAAATTTTCAAAATTGTAAACTTTCTTTTTCTGAAGTAAGAAATACTTATATATTCATGGAGCACATTAAATGCATGTTCCAAACCCGTTATCAATCATTGATTTATTGTATATTGTCTAAAAATATATATAAACTACAATAAATCAATGGTTGAGAATGTCTTTGGAGCATGTTTATGCCCTTATTTGGTCGATGGAGGAACAAATCCAAAAATTTAGAACACAATTGAATACAACTATGGGCCTGTTTGTTTTAAACTCTTCCCAAGTAAAATTAAGAATTTAGTTTTCAGAATCACTTTTGGTACAAGCTACTACAAAAGTGTCTCAAGAAGCCAAATTCTCTAATTTTCCGTTGAGAAGAATTTAAACCGAACAAACACTAAATCCTCTAGCGCTCCACAAAATTAACAGATCATTAGCGTAAAGACAAATAAAATTTGTATTGAAAAAAGTGAAGAAAATAGCAGGAAAAGAACAACAGACGACAACTAGTTACTATATACACGAAACAAAGTCCAATCAACATTTCTACAATCACTCACAGTGTAATGTACAATACTCAAATTTCCTTTTTTTTTTTTTTNACTGTTGGAAAAAAAAAAGCATTCTCAACCTATAAACCAAATCGCTCACACTCAATAGGGGGTAAAATTGAACCAAAAAAAAAAAATACTCCACACTTCAAGAAATAAAACCAAAAAAACTCATTCTTGAAGAAAACAATTCATCAAAAATATAGAATCCTGACCTGACTATGATTAGCCAACCGACGATGGCGCCGAGGGTAGGAACCCAAACCCCTATAACCGAAGAAAGAAATTAAACAAAACACCCCATAGATAAGAAACTTCAAACTCTTCAACTGTCGGTCTTCAATCTGAATCGGTTGAGCTAGAGCTGGAGCTCGAACTAGATTTCCTACTGTGAGATTTCCCCTTTTTATCGGAGCTGCTCGTAGGTACATTTTCTGATTTGTCCTCTCGATTTCTGCTCAGCTCTTCAGTACTGATTGCCGCATCAATTAATTCACCCACCTTGGCTGAGCCAACTTCATCTGCTTCCACTTTTACTGGTCCGTCGTTCAAATCCGAAGGTTTTGGAGGCTCTCCTTCCAAAGATCTAGCTTCAACAACTTGAAGGTTCAAATTAGCTTCCAGATGATCTTTACCTTCCGAGATTTGGTTCATTGCGATATCAATATCTTCCAAAGGTCTAGCTTCCAGATGGTCTTTAGATTCTTCGCTAACTAGCTGATCCTTGATTGTGCTTGGAAGGATGACCTCCTTGACATCCACTCCTCCTTGAAGTTGCCTAAAAGCCAAGTCAGTATCTTCAAGTGATCCTGGCAGAGCCACCTTGGCTGAGGCAACTTCATCTGCTTCCACTTTGACCGATCCGCCGTTCAAATCCGAAGATTTTGGTGGCTCCCCTTGATTACCTATTGAGATTTGATTCAAAGCAATATCAATATCTTCCAAAGATCTAGCTTCAACAATTTGAAGGTCTGAATTAGCTTCCAGATGATCTTTAGATTCTTCGCTAACTAGCTGATCCTTGATAGTGCTTGGAAGGATGACCTCCTTAACATCTACTCCTTCTTGAAGTTGCTTAAAAGCCAAGTTAATATCTTCAAGTGATCTTGCTTCAAGAACCGGGATGTCCTGCTCAACCTCGGCCATTTTCTCAGGCACGTTGTCAGTATGAAGCGACACACCAGCATCATTGACATTAAAATCCCCAATAGTGTCCAATTCTGACAAGAATCCTTCATCAATTTCCTTTATATCGCCGAAGCCTTTGACATTCTCTTCAGTATCCTGAGACGTGTAGCTTTCAGCCGACGGATCCAGGTGTTCTAGTGCTTCATTTAGGTCTTTATTTTCAACTTCCCCATGCCTATCAAGTTCCACATCCACTTCACCGGTGGGTGAGCTGAATTCTGGAGACTCAGATATTTCAGAAGGTGCATAAGAGATATTTAGAGGAGTTTTGTACAAGTCTCCAACTTCATCATTGGAAGTTGCAACTCCCTGTGCAGATTCTACCTGGATGACATCAGAACTCTGCAGAATGTCAAAGAATTTATGATCAGTTTTCTCGGCTAATTTAGAGTATTTAAACAATAACTCCACTCTTCACAGAACAGATTAGTCATGAATATCAATCATGTGCATGTAGAAATAGTCTAATACACCCGAGTATTGGGAATACTATCAATAGGATAATTGTTGTGTTTTTTATATTTTCCAGTGTTAACATAAAACAACAGCAAAACAATACCTTTTAGGAAAACATTTTGAGCTGAATATCTTTTTCCGTCATCATGTGTCTTGTGCTTAAAAATAAAAAAAATATACCCTTAAAGGAAAAGAAGTTCAAGGGATATCAGATTAGTGGAATGATAATTTATCTTTACCTGATTTTCATCTTTATCACTAGAAGATGGTGCAACCACTAATTGATCTGAGTCTGAAACATAAGTCTCCAAGTCAGAACGAGACTTCACATCAATTTCATGTTGACTATGTGAAGTGGAAGAAACCATGTTCTGGTCCAACTCTTGGTGAATATCAGTGTCACCTTGTTCCGCAGATCTTGACAACGAGGCTTTATCTTGTTCAACCTGAAATACGTCTTCCTTATCTGGTGAAAGTTTCTTTATATTCTCAGTTTCTTCAGAAGGAAGATTAGGACGAATCACTGTTGCTAGCCCAGCTGCCAGTGAATGCTGTAAATCATGTGCTGCAGGCATAGATGAATCATTTGAAGATGGGCGGGAATCAGAAGCCACCAAATCCAGTATTTCATCTGCATCTTGGATTAACTCAGGCATATTTGCGTTATCAAACACTGATACTTCATCGAGCACAGCACCTTCCTCCACAGACTCATTACCTGATAGATGTGATTTCTCAGAAGCCATTTGATAGTTTAATGAACCAGGAGAACCTCCATTGTCTTGAAGAATTTCAGAACCAGCATGTACGTCCTTGGCTAGATCCTGTCCATTAACAAACCCAGAATCAGTTACACTCTTTACTGATCCAATATCCGAAGGCATACTTGAATCCTCAGAAACAGGCACATCCCGGAACTCAGCCGTGGTAGATCCACTCTGATCAACAAAATTTGGGGCAACTGCAGATAACTCATCTGCAGGAACATTGTGCTGACTTATATCTTGAGATTTCTCAGACCTTAATTCAATTTTTACTTCCATATCTTGCTCGGAAGAGGCTGCTTGAGTTTCTTGTCTCTCACCATGCACTTCAGATTCTTTATCTGCCTCATTGGCAATCATTTCCACTGAAGCAGCTGGCAGCGCCCTCTCAGAAACCTCTGTGGTTGAATCAGAAGAAACTGAAGGAAAAGATAGAAGCTTTTCAGCAGCAGATGGACTAGAATCATAAACAGGTTCTACGTGTTGATTGTCTTCCACCTCACTACTCACATGCTGGAAGTTTGATTCCCCCCCTGAAGTTTGCCTTGAAATTGTAGATTCCTCAAGAGGACTGTCTTCTTGATGCAAATTTTCTGCCTTTTCTATTTCTTCATCAGGTATGTTGTCAATCACTTCCGATAGTGAAGAGTGGCTTGATCTGCTGCTGCTGCTGCTTTCCTCGTCACTTGGTTCTCTTCGCAGCTGTGTTTCCCCAGCATTGTTAAATTGCTCAGGGGTTTCAACCTCACCAGTTTCAGGATAGAATTCCATCTCAGAAGGGTTTTCCATGCCACCCAACACTATTTCAGCTTCATCGTGGCGAACAGTGCTCTCCTCAACTTGTATCATCTCCACAGAGTCATTTTCTCCAGAGGATTGGCTTCCATGTTCAACACCATCAGAAACATGATCAATGTTAGATATTGTTTCAGCTTCTTGAGACAAGTCTTGCTCACTGAATTTCCTCTCATCCTGATCAATTGAACTGACTGATTCAGTATCTGGAACAGAACTCAACTTTGAATCACTTACTTCACTTGATTGCCTCTGGAATGATGAATAGCTTGTTCCCTCGGAAGCCATCCTTTCAGATATAAATACAGGTTTCCAATTAATATCATACCTTTCGTGCTTGGTTATCCCCAGTGATGATGGTCCCAAGCTGAAACTTTCAAACCTCCGAAAAAATGCATCTTTTTGATTAAACGTTGTAAACTCTTCTTGAAAACTGTCCCCCTTAAGATCAGGTTTTTCTTCATTTGAGTCATACGGAATATCAAAAGGGTTTCGCCTAGGCTGCAGAATAGAAGGAGCAGATCCAGGAATAGGAGGTAATCCCATGTCAGCATAGGACTCATCGGGGAAATCAAACGGGTTGCGTCTTGTAACAATGGGTGCAACATTGCTGGGAATATCAGCAGAATCCAAGTCTATTAGATTCTTCTCGGTCATCATTATACGTGCTCTTCTCCTTGCAATGAGATTCTCCAACCGTTTGTTCCGTTCTAGCTCTAAAGTTCCCAGATCCATGAGATTCTTCTGGTCATCCTCCGTCCACTTAATAGCAGATTTACTTTCATCCTCTTTGCCACCCTCCGTTTCTTCTTCCTCTTCTTCATCACGTTCATCAACACCACCTTCTTCCCCTTCACGTTCAGCGTCTTCATCTGACTCAACACTGTCATCATCATCATCATCATCACTTTCTTGAGACTTCTCAGATGTAGCATCAGAACCATCACGGGACAAATGAGCAGGCTGTGGGGCATCTAGGTCTAATAAAGGATGGAGCTCATCAAGCATCGGAATGATGTCAGCCATGGAAGCATCCGGTGAAGAGCTCTCTGCCTGATCAGACCCTGATTCCACAGATTCCTCCTCATCATCACTATTCTCCACCTGTTTCCAAGATGAGCTGGCCGAAAAGTCCGCTTGATCTGTTGGACTTTCCTCATTCCTACTATCAAGAATATCATCATCTACTCTTTGAACCATGACATATTGTTTCTCAATAGCTTCCTCATCACTCGAAACAACTCCCGACGTCAAGTTCTCCTCAAGTTCCCTCCTCTTTCCCAACTCAAAACAAAGGAATTCCCTTTCTGCTTCCTCCTTTACTTCCTTCTCGGGCTGAACATCCCGGAACTTCTCATCCTCCGGCAGCACATCTGAGACCAGGCCATGATCTTCCTCGTCCCTGTTGTCTCTCTCACCCAACAAACTCGCTTCCTCGACGCCCCTCTCTTCTTCTACATCACTCCTATTCTCCAAATATCCTTTAACAAAATAGCTCTCATCATCTTCTCTGTCAGCAACAACAGTATGACCCTCTGAGAACCCAGTCTGGAAGGACGAAATGCCATGAGTGACCTTCTCTTCTTCCTCTCTCTCGATTTCGGGCAGCACGTTCGGTTGCCCGAAACTGAGGAGGGTCCCAAGCAGAACAGCAGTGCAGACCAAGACAGGGGATGCAGACACCAAAACAGAGAACAGGAAAGGGAAATATCTGTACAGCAGAAACAAGAACCCCAAAAACGCAACAAGGAATGGATGATTGCACACTGATCTGTAACACCTTCTGATTGAAATGAAAACAATTTTCCTGAATTCGATTCCAATTTCTAAAGCTGATCCCATCTCCCCTCTTTTTTCTTCTGTTTCCCCCTTTTTGATAGCTCTTCTCCCTGATTATAATCTAATTTGATAAATCAAGCATAAGAAAACAAATAAGATCCACGAAGAAAAATTCCCATTATAAAAAAAAAATTAAAGTTTCTAAATTTATCATAATTCAAGCTAAAACTTACCTCAACAATGAATCAAAACAAATCCCAGGGAATCAGAATGATCAAAGCAATCCCTGAAGAAGATGAAAAAAAAATTATGGGTTGAGTTGATCACAGGATGACCAATCAGGGGGGGGAGAGAGAGAGAGAGAGAGAGAGAGAGAGAGAGAGATTTTGGAGATGAAATGACTCACCAAATAGGTTGAGGAAACCAAAGGAAAAAAGAACAAAGGACAAGGGGGGGTGATTCAGAATCCTCTGCTTTTTCCTCTGTTTCTTCTTTTGATTGCTTTATGGGGCAAAAACATTAGCTATGGTGGAGGGAGCTGAACGTATGTGTGTTTACGGTATTTTGATGGTTTCACAAAGAGTGTGTGTGGGGCGGCACGAAAAGAAGAGAAAGGTGAAGAAGGATTGGATTTAGAGCTCTTTCCTTTTTTGTGATTAAAATTTTTTAAAAAAAATTAATTTTAATTTAATTGTCTTTTTTTTTCCCTCCCTTATGTTTGCTTTCTGCAAAGAAACCTTTTACTCTGTCATGCTTCCTTGTTATTGTGAGATGTACTAAAAGAGCATGTTAGTTTTCCACTATAGTAAATAGAGAAGGAAAGTTATCTTCTCAAAACATTTTTATAAGGAGAATTTTTTATTTTTTTTTTATTTCTATGATTTTCCTTTTGCCTTTTCATAACTATAATTCAAACTATGGGGGGGGGGGTCATGTTAATTTGGGAAAATCTAATTATTATATTTAAGTATTGAATGATAAGTAGGTTCGTCTCTTTTTTAAAAGATCTCTTGTTTGAGATAAAAAAAAAAGGTTATGTGTGCACTACTTTTGTTACTAACAATTGCACACCATATTAAATACGCATTTTTTTTTCACATCTCCTCTCTCTCACGCCCCTTTCTTCTTCATCTTTCCCTATTCTTTTTTCTTTCTCTTCTCTGCCGACTTTCCTTTACATTTTAATTGTGGTTTCTCACTTACCTCATGGGATAAATACCTCATACTACTTAATTTATCTATTTTTTATATTTTTTTATAAGTAAATTCATTAATTTTTATTATTATTTCATGTTATATATGATTGTAATAAATTTTTCATTAGTCAATCATTGAAATAGTCAACTTATAGATATTTAAGGATCATTGGAGCTTACAATGCACCTCTCTACAAGTACTGTATTGAAAAGTATTATTTTATCACATTAAAGCATATAATTCATCAATATATTTTATTAGATCAAGAAGTGTTAACAAAATTCAATGAATTTAGTTGTAAAAATTATTAAAAATGAATAAATTAAGTAGCATGGAGTATTTATCCCATGGAATAAGTGAGAAACCACCTTTTTTTTTTCATCATTTTTTTTATTTATCACATAAGCTTTTTTATTTTTATTTTTTCAATTTTTCTTGTTTGTTTTTCATCATTTATCACATATGCTATCTTAATATAAACATTTCTTCATTTTTTCTTCTTTGTTTTCCATCTTCACAAGACATTGTGAATTTTAGAGTTTTCATTTTTGCTCCTGCCATTTTTTTATTTCTAATTGTGCAAAAGTTTTTGCATTATTGTTCAAAAGTTTGTGCACATGAGTACCAAAGTTTTCTTATTCGCATTTGTTTTAGTTTCAGTCTTTTTTTTTTTTTGGTTGTTCTTGTGCATGCGTATAGAAAAGTTTATGCACATGAGTATTAAATTTTTCGTATGCTTTGTTTTCATTGCATTTTTGTCTTATTTTTTATTTCTACTTGTTGAAAAGCTTGTGTATGTTAGTTCCAAAGTTTGTGCATCTATTTTAAATGTTCGTGTATGGTAGTGAGTGAATCCACACGTTTAGAGTGCTAGTAGGAAGTAGGAGAGAGTGCAACAATTACTTTTCGTTATTTAATGCACTGTAGATCCGATGTGATCTAGTTTCATATTTGAAAAAGCTTGTGCATGTGTGTAGAAAAAGTTTGTCCATGTGTGTGCAAAAGTTTGTGCACTTTGTGATACTGTGTAAACATACATACACTATACGGTAGTTGTACGGTGATGGAAAAAACGGTGTACCCCTAGCATTTACTGAAAAAAATTGTGTTAAGAAAGATAGTGACAAGCTGATAATACTCTGAGTTGGATTAGTCGATTTTACTAGTAATGGAATATGGATACCAATGCAAGAAGAAGAAAAAAACTTATGCATGCTTATATTGTTCTTGACCTACCTTAGTACTATTCCTTTGTGATAATTGCAATTCTAAAGTTAAAGGAGTGGGAGACAAAACTCTAATCCTTATTTTTTTCTATTTTTTTATTATTTGTTTGTGAGTGGTACTCTAAACCCTAAATTTTAAAAGGCTCAAATCTATTAGATTTTGATCATATGTATCTAAATTTGTCATTTTTTATAACGATTTATCTCGTGTTTTTATTTTTTTCCTTTGTGGTTATTTAGGTTCCACTTGTGTGTTGTGTTAGTTCATTTTGTGGTTATTTCTTTTGTAGAATGTTACAAATAATGAAGATAATAAGATCTATGACTAAAAGAGATATAATACATTACTACATCATTGTTTTATGTTGGTCTTTTGTGTGTTGTGTTAGTTCATTTTGTGGTCATTTCTTTTGTAGAATGTTACAAATAATGAAGATAATAAGATCTATGACTAAAAGAAATATAATACATTACTACATCATTGTTTTATGTTGGTCTTTGATGTTAAAGATGCTTAGACATTAATAAGTTTTAGATAAGGAGCAGAGCTACATATTAAATTAGTTTAGAATGCAAAAAGTTTTTTTTTTAATTATTTTACATTAGATCTTATGTATTTTTTCAATTTGTAAATATCGTTAGGTTTTCTCATGAATGAAATTTTGTCATCATAAATTCTAGAGTTCATATTTTAAATAGAAGAAAAAAAGAGAAATTGATGGCTAATAAATATAATAACAGTTTTGTGTTATAAGTGTGAGTGTCTTATGAACTATGGTTAAGAAACTTAAATAAATAAGATTTTATTAAAAAAATGTAAAAAAAATTAAGTTGAAAACCTAAATATATTGCGCTTTAAATTTTTTACCAAATACTCCTAAACCTATATGACAATCCATGGATATTACAATAAATGAATAAAAAAATCTTCAATGATTCACTGTAAATGCATGTAACAATAATTAATAACTCAATATTGTTCCACGCAATTTTTTTTTTTCAGTCACAGGGGTAGGATAACTGTTACTTTTATTTGTTTCATATTTAGAGCCTTTTTATTTTATTATCTTAAAATCAAGTGACTAGAAATAAGTAAAAAGTTTTTTACACGACAAAATTTTAATTGTTACGTTTCAAAAAATAAAATATTAAGAAGATGAATGTTGGTCATGATCATTGCTTCCTCGGGTTTCTGACATCTTTATTTTGAATTAATTAATTTGTTCCTCAGAACATGCCATTTTGTCAGCAGTTTGTTCTTCCAGGCTGTTGTAGACGTTGGATCTCCAAATCCATCCATATTTTAATTAATCTTTTAATTCGACTCCTAATTTTGGCCGGCAAGCGAATTCTTCTCGAACCTGTCACTCAACAAAAAAATATGATAAGAGAAAAATGATACAAAAAAATACTATCATATTTATTTTTTAAGTAACTAGTGTAGCATCTATTAAACATCTTGAGTGAACGAGTTAAAGCGACACAAAAAATATAAGAAATAGACAGAAAATAAAAAAATAATGGTGTTATATTATGAAGTTAACTCTTATTTATAGGCTAGGTAGAAAATAAAATAATAATGACAATAATCAAATTAAATCAAGAGTAAATCAATTAGAAATAAATCTAAGATACTAAATTATTCTTAACAACATCCATGCTCTCCACAAAATTATTTTAAATTTGTTAATCTAATATTTTATATAAATTATTCAAATTTTATTTTTATATTTTAAAATATTAGAGGTGAGAAAATATTAATTTTAAATTAATAAATATTTAGTATGATCAAGTGAAAAATTTAAGATTTAAATTGGAACGATTTAATGGGTCAAAAAATTGTTTTTAAAATAGCAGAAAAACTCAAACATTTAATTAATATATATTAACTAAAAAGCATACTTATTTTTACAGTTGGTTGTGGAAAGAATTTTTTCGCCTAAATTATTTTCACTAAATTTTACTCCATATATTTTAATTTAAATTTAAAATTTCACTAAACTCACTCTATTTGATCCCACTAAATCTCTCTTAATTTAAAATTAGCATTTTCTTACTTTTAACATTTAAATATACAAAAAACAAAATTAAATGATTTATATAAAAAATAATATCAACAAATTTAAAATAATTTTTGTGCATAGCATAAGTACTAAACTAATATAGATAATACTCGGAATCAATTATAAAATTCTAAAAATAAAAAATTTTCACATTTGGCAACGGCTAGAACTAATTCTGAGTGTTCTCACCTAAAACTCAAACATACTATTATTAGTGACATTCTGTAAAATCAAATATGATATATTGTGATTATTAACTCACGTTTTATTAATAATTGAATTTGGTAATAAAACTTTTTTATTAATAAATCTTTTATAGGTGATTTTTCAAGCTTTCCATCAATATAAAAACGTGTTATAATTTTGCATTAGAAATCAGCATTTTTATCGCTTAAACATTAAAGAATTTCATTCAAACATCAAGTTTAAGGAACGAATCACCTAAATTAGTAGCACCCGTTCTCGATGTCAAAATAGCCCAAAAAATTGTGGTGTGCTGCATAGTAGCTGACAACACTCACTATGTAATCTCCTGAGTTATCTTGATGTCACTATAATCTCGTCGGAGTAGCATTTTTGGCGATGGTGTGGTGATTTGGTTGAAGATCAGAGGATACCAATCTGCCCCAAACATCTTTGGAGACTAAAGCGTTTCTCATTTGGAGAATTTCACTTGCATGGAATGGCAAAGTCTTCGAAGATAAACTAATCGAGCCAACAAAAGAAGTCTCTTTCAACTATCAGCCAAAGAATTTAAGAGGCACAAAATGACATCTCTCCTTTAGTTCTGTTGTATAGGTTGTTATTTCTTTAGCATATTTGGAATGCCCTTTTTTTTCTTTGTCAATTTGGACAACCCCTCCTCTTTGTAATATGATTCCGTGTTGCAATAGAATGCTTTGTAAAAAAAATAAAATAAAATAAAAGAATAATTTTTAAATAAATTTTGATTTCTAATTTTTACCTATTTTTGAGTTTTAGTCCTTTCTTAATATTTTTTAAAATTTGGTTCATACTTTATTTTTTCAGATTATTACATTTTATATCTTTATTCATTTTAATTTTGAGCCGTATTACTAAAATTTTGATACCCATTGTTTTATCCTTTAACATTTTTTTAGTTATTAAAATATGATTTTTTTTTTTACTTTTATAGTGATTTTATTCTTACAACTTTTATTTCTTAACGAATTAATCTTTGAGGAATCAAAATATGTCACGACCCCCGGCCACAGGAACTGTGACCGGCGCTTAGGAAATTCGTGTTCCCGAGCTAGCCTCACCGATTATTATTTTAGACAAATTATAACAATCATGACTTGGTCATATTAATATATACACTATGTCTATATCATTAACGTACAAATTAATCATCTCATTTGGCCTCAAGCCGTTCATTAAACGATAAACAAGTACATACGACAAACTGGGAAGTGAAGATCCTGCATGTAGTTCTTGGAGCTCTAACAACAAAACCATTCTTTAACAAAACCAAAGGAATGGAAGTACACCTACAAATACATCATAACACAGCTACGACACTGAAGGTGATAGGCTCCACATGAAAAATCAGTATGCGATCTGACGAGGATGCCTGGATGTCCTTCAAATCGGATCTAAAATGGTAAAATCAATTGGGTAAGTCACATAGACTCAGTGAGTAATACTATAACTATAATTGCACCGATAGGAATGCCATACAAAAACCACAAAACTACAATAAGGTATAAGCAAAATATTTTAATAAAAAGAATCTATAAAGAAATATTTGACTTTTCGAAAACACACAAATCATGACTCTTTCCAAAATAGAATGTGTGGGGAGATCCAAATTCAAAATTCAAATCTCAATCAATAAACACAATCTAATCAACATATAAAGTATCTAATTGAGTGACCAAAACATACGTGGACACGTGGCCATACGTGTCATGCAAGCAACACCCCTGCTAGCTGGGGTCGGGGAGTTCTTGGAGGAATTGTTGTAGGTGGTGGCGGAGATGGCAAAGCAATACTGGAGGGAGGGCTCGTCATTGAGGAGGTTGGCTACAAGGAATTGGTCGGTGCTGTCGGTGGAAGATAGACCTGAAAACTCAAGGTTGACGCTGAAAAAGATGCGGATAGAAAGGTTGACGTCGACGTCAAAAACTGGGAAGTTGGAGATCGGGGAAATGAGGGAGGGGAGTAAAATTGTTTGAAAATGACATGGAAGAGGGTGAGGAGGACGGTGGGTTTTGAGAGAGGGAGGGAAAGACAGAGGTTAACATGATTGGTTTAGTAGATATATCTGTTGTTTTTGTTTGGCTTTAGGCTTTTAAAGACAAGAGATGGAGAGATTTTAAGAGATAAGGATGAAGATACATAGATAGAGAAGAAGGAGGAGGGAATTTGAAGGAAACATAGCTTCACATAGTAATTGGAAGAAAACATTGCATTAGGTGGGAATTGGAATGAAACATGGTATTTTGTGGGAATTTGAAGGAAATAGACATTGCAGTCAAATTGCACGAGAATTTGAAAGAAACGTGGATTCTCGCTGTAATTGAAAGGAATCTCGGCATTCTGTGAGAATTCAAAGGAAACGTGATATTGCACGAGAATTTAAAGGAAACATGACCTCTTGCAATAGTTAGAAGGAAACGTTGTATTGCGTATGAATTTGAAGAAAACGTGACATTGCATGAGAATTTAAAGAAAACGTGACATTGTAGTCGATCTGCGACATTGCGTGAGAATATCAACGAAATGTAGCATTGCACGGAAAATGTGTTATTACATGGAAATTTGAAAGAAACGCAACTTCTCACGAGAATTGGTTGAGAATTGAACGAAAACGTGACATTGCATGAATTATAAAGAAATTGAGTCTTCCTTTCTAATTTTTTATTGTTATATCTTAAGAGATAATAGATAATGCATTTTGTACTTAGCACAGACTTCACGCTACTATATCACATTTTGAAAAAAAATTCTGTCACTGTCATATTCTGACTAATTTTTTAGCAATTCAGCTTTTAATTTAATCATATTTTACTAATTAATAATGCAGCATGTATGTCAATGAAGTTAGATCACCTTATCGACTTTCTGATTATACATAGTCATGATGTGGGCTTGATTCTTAAAGTTTTCAGTTACTGGATGATCAAGAAGGTCTTTCTAATGAGTTCAGAGTCATACCTTCACCCTGAATTGGGGGTGAGGCTTTTTCTTAACCTAAACTTTCTGTATCAAATAGAAAATTGTGTAAGCCTGCAAAGCACATTTTAGAGTTAAGCGATGCCCTAAAACCACCACTTATGAACAAATATCTTGTAAGGGAAATCTTCTTACAATTAATGGAAAAGAAAATGCAGATCCGTACAGAATACTAGAATCGTCCATTGGAATCCTAGATCAGAAGAAAACAACGTCTAATAATAGAAACACTAGTGACCTATATTAAAATCATCCACCACATCTTTTTTGACCAACCTAGTTGTGTCGTTGGTCTTGTTTGATCCAGTTATTCGTGTAACCGAAACTCCCTGTGAGATAAGGTTATGGTCGCTGTCGTAAATGCCTTGATAACTTAGTCAAGAGGCTCAAAAGACTAAAACCATGCCAAGAATGACAGGACTAAACATCCCAAAATATATAGCCACAAATCGAAGTTGTTTTCAATTATTGAAATGAACTAAACAAATGCAACAAACCTATAGTAAACATTCAAAACTTCCCTTGTCACAACACATAGTTAGGATTAAGTTACATTAGTGTAATTTTAAGCAATTATTACACTATAAAATAACATTTTTTTTCACACCAGCGACAACAATTGTAACTTTATAAAATGGCCAAGCATTTGACCCTAACTTATTCCATTTCTTGAGTTTGTCCAATGAACACCCTTGAATGTCCAATGTGCTATATTGTATTTAATTTAGGTTTCTAAGATGAAACATACGAATGCTTTTAAGTCCCTCTATAGTAGCATTCAGATCTCCCTTTGTGTATATATTTGCTGCTCTGTGATTTGATCGCTACAGTGACATGCTCAAGCTTAGGTGTATGTATGACAAGAGATCCACGCGAAGACACTTCAATATTAGGACAATCTTCAATTATCACTTCTCGCAGTTATGGGTACCTTCATAAAAGGCCTTGAGATGTTTCTTCTATGTTCTCGCATTGAATCACTTCTAGCTTCTCAAGGTTGAATAGGAGAACAATATGTTGATTTTGTTGCACTCCATTATGAACAGAGATGTTAAGTTTAGAACCAACAACCCATCAATTAGTGGGTTACGTCTTATTGATCCCTCAACTCCTTCACATGCACCCGCAAAATTAAGAAAATAATTTTAATTATGCTTTCACTATAGTGCTTCATTATTCACGTTTTTCATTCCATATTCATCATTCATTCTAGTGAAGCAGTAAATTAAAAGTGCTGGGAGATTTTGATGTAGTAAATCTCTTTCTATACCGGTATACCATTCTTTTCTCTAAAAAGTAAAAAGTAACCGTGCTCATACGTACTGTGTTTAAAGCTATGCACTCAAATAGAATGAGTTATTGAAATCGCTTAAAATTTTAAATAAGATAGTAAAACCCAAAATTGGTTTCTGATAGAGTTATTTGACAAATTTGACACTGAATACTGAAATCCTATAGCACAATACTCCCTAGGAACTAAAGGTGGGTGCCACTTCAATTCTTTTTGGGATAGATTAGTTTTTGAGAAAAGAACTGATTTGAGAGATATGAAGCCTTAGGGTGTGATTGGAATTAAGTAAAATGATAAATTATTTTATTTGAAATGATTTGAATTATAAATCAATTATCATGTTTGGAATCAAATACATTAAATAAAATTGGAATTAATTTAGAAATCAATTATCATGTCTGGAGTTCATTAAAATAGAAATTGATTTAATTTCATTTAATTAATTTACATTTTTACCCCTATCATATCTCTCTCTTTTTTTTCTCTACTTCAATTACTTCTTTTTTTAAATTTTTACTTTCATCAATTTTTATTAATGATTTTTTATACTTATTTTTTTGGTACATTTAATTCTTATTTTATAAAAACAAAATAAAGCTAGGTAAAAAATAACAATAAAACACACACAAGAAAGGCCCATGTTTTTTTTTGAGAAGAAAGGTAACAGCCCAAAAAAGGCCCATTTACTTTAACATCTAAATTCACAAAAGGCAAGAAAAAGGAAAAATAAAAAAAGTTGAAAAAAAAAATAGAAAAAGAATCCTAGAACTAGAAGTGAGACACGAGTTGTGACATGGATAGAGCAGGCGGAGACGACTGTTACCGGTAGAGATGGTGGCTCACGGTGGAAGATTCAAAATGCGCGGTGGCTGTTAGAATGAGACGAGGTAGATGCGCGATGCACGGTGGCTCGCACAAGTGGAGACGGCAACCCGCAGAGGCTCTCAAGCCGCGGCGATAAGTCTAGGATAAGATGCTCGACATAGAATTTAAAGTAAACTAGTTTTTTAAGTTAAGATGAAATCAATTTTTAACAAATCTTTATAAAAATGATAGAATTTTAAATAGGAAGGAGTTTAATTCTCATGGAATTGGTAACTGAAATCATTTCTTATTTATTTAAATTCCAAATATAATAATTAATAGGAATTGATCTGTAATACAAATACTTTTCCATCTTACTTGATTCTAAACACAATTTATGCTTCTGATTATTTACGATCAAGGCCTGTATGCTTTATGGTCTTTATGACAATCTTTTCTCTTTTTTCTATACTTAAAAAAAAAAAAACATACATGCATGTTTGTCATTTTTTTTTTTTTATCCTTCCAGATATATTAGTTTTTGTTACGAATTGGACCGTAAATGCTCATTCCAGAGGCCCAGACCACAAAGACCCAGCTAAAGGACTCGCCTGATCTATCACTTGTGTTGGGTCTAACTTATCAAAATTGACCCTACCTATCAACCTGCCATTTATTTTATTATTTCATATATATTAAAAATAAAAAATATTTTGTTTTGTTATTAGATTTTTTTTGAGCCTAAAATCATTTTATGCATCAAAACATAATATATATTTTTAATTAAAAAATATATTTTTATTAAAAATATAATTTAAAAAAAAATGGTGAATCACCCGTCGACTCAACTTGACCCGACCAAAACGGGTCGTGAGTCAAGCAAATATCCACTTAAAAAAAATAAAATTTGACACAACTAGACAAAGCCGGGTCGGGTCCAAACCATGGCGGGGTCGGACCCGACCCATGTTCATGCTAAAAATTGTCATCCTCACTTGATTTCTTTCTTCTCATTAAAAGGCGAGTGCAGAGGCTCTTGATATGAGGTCGTGACTTTGAAGAAGCAGCTCGAAATTTCGCTCCCTTTTCTTTCTTGTCTGAGTAATTCATTCTTCCCCTTTGCATGTGTTGTGATGTGAGTTTCATTCAATTAACGTGCATTGTGGTGTAGTTTATTCACACCGATTTGTTCAATGTTCCCCCAATCTCAATTTAATACTGTCATGCATGTTCTACTTGCTCTCTCTCTCGTGTTGCAATTCTGTTTCAATTGCTATTCTTTTCTCACTAACCCCCTTTTGGGTGCAAAAAACTCTTTGCTACCTATCCTTTTGGTTCATGTCATACGTAAACCAATTCCAAAGTCTCTTTAAATAGATACGAGTACACAATCTTTAAATAGATAAAACCATTTTATTATGATTACAGTGAGACACGCTAACTTTTATTGCATTTTTTCTCTATGGACTTAAGATTACGCAATTTTATATTAATTTTATATGTCATACTATAATAACTGCGTTATCTGCTGTAATTTTGAAAAAAAAAAAATTATGTTTTATTTCTGTGTTGAATCGAATTGTATCGGTATCATATTTCATATATGCATTTTGTAGGTAAAAGACATGCCCATGAGCAGTTGTTAAATGAATCCGACTCAAGATTCGTTTCTTATTATATTACTTCTTTTTGGTTACTGCCATGATGGAATATACTACTTTTATCTGGCACCTTTTGGCTTGTTATGCCCCAGTCAGGTTCTCTTGTCACGTGGTAGTGCTAGGGTATCTCTTATTGAGAAGTGAAACAGTGTCGCTGATTCTTTTCTTTTAGGATTGTAGGTATCAGTTCCTTTTAATGGATGCAATGGGGTCCCTGTTGTGTCCTGGGAATCAGCATTGCTTGCAATTGGCCAAGAAGCTTTTGAGCAACATGAGGGATACAGCTTCTTTCACTTTAGGTGTAATCAGTGTCATTGTTTGGGTTGTTGCTGAGATACCTCAAATCATCACAAACTACAAAGCTAAGTCTGCTGAGGGTCTCTCGCTCACTTTCTTGATCACATGGATAATAGGGTAAATTAACTTTTTCTTTGGTATCTTCAAAGGGCTGCTTGCATTTTTATTTTTTGTTCTTATCTGATTCAATGCTAAACAATGGATCCATAGTTACTCATTTGTATTTGCTTGTCTGTTATGCTGGTCCATTTGAATCTCCATCATCCTTTGGTACTTAATTCTTATTCTTCATATGTCCAATTGTCCATTATTTTAATGCAATTTATTTTATAATGCAGGGATCTA
This sequence comes from Nissolia schottii, assembly GCA_003254905.1. NCBI lineage: Eukaryota > Viridiplantae > Streptophyta > Magnoliopsida > Fabales > Fabaceae > Nissolia > Nissolia schottii. The sequence continues at coordinate 12,439 of QANU01026700.1, read as the reverse complement.
TTCAACCTCTTTGGATGCATGCTGGAACCTGCAACTGTGAGTATTTCGCGTGTCTTGAGGATTTTAGTATCATTCCTTTTGAGAGCAACCTTAAAAGTTTTCTACTACTTTCTCCCATGGTCAATATTCACATAATTTTTATTTTAATAAAATAAAAAAGATTCAGATCACAATAATGATGAATAACAAAGGCTAGTTTAGGGGTCATTATCCAAATAACTCAGTTCATACTTGAATCACTGAACATTTTATTACTACAGAAGAATGTATCTCTTCGTGAAAACTGGATTTATCAAAAATTTACTGGGATGATAGGTTTGACTGATAATATTAGATTCTAAGTGTAGAAACTGCCTTGAAAATCATGAAGACTCTAGTATCTACTTGACAACCCTCTCAAAATCTTAGAAAATTTCGTCAAACACTCTAAAGATGTAAAAATATAACACAAACATTTAATAAAACTTTGAATGAGGATTGAATATTCAGAAAGTGTTACTCGCCATGTCAGAGAATGCCCTTAGAACATTGAGACTCAAGTCTCTAGCATAAAACCTTTCAATCCTTAGCCTCATATTGACTCAACCATGACAAAATGTCTTCTGTTCTTGCTGTGCCATACATAACCCCACGAAGTTTAAGTTGTATGACAATTTGTTAAAAAGACTGCATCATTGACTGTATTTGATGGTCATTTCGTGGCCAAGATCATTCTTCTACTACTATCTCAATTCTTTACGTTTTGAATAATTTAGAAAATCAATTTAGCTATTACTACTTCATTTGCAACATCAATTAACTTTGCTTCTTTCATTTGGAGATATTATTCATTACTGTTGAAAGAGATAGATAGAGAGAAGAGTTTCTGTGTTTTTTGTGTGAGTGTGTGTTTCTCTATTCAAATAATTAGTTTGCAAAAGAAGACTGTCTTCATTTTTTCTCTATGGTGGCGTTTGTTGGGAATACTTATGTACATTATATTTTAAATTAAATCCAACAGCATGTGTGGTTATGCTATCCGCATTTTATGATTTTAGTGAACTAACTGTCGAACTCTAAGAGTATATATGTATCTATTTCTCTGTTTGTTGGGTGCATCATGAGCATTTGTTTATCCATTTCCTGAATGGAATTTATGTTGAACTTGTAGTGCATCATATGCCGCCGATACATAATTGGGTATGCTTAAATTAATAAGGGTATGCTAAGTGGTTCCTTTTATTTCATGTTTATGCAGCTTCCTACTCAATTATATATGGCAGTGGTAAGTACTGTAACTGAAGAGAAGACTGAGGGGTTATGAAATATGAACCTACGAACTCATTCTTTTTATCTGACCTTCCCAGCCTCGGCTAGCTGGTGTGACCTTTATTCCTTATGTATTGATATGCAGCTGTATACCATTATAACTGTTGCACTTGGTTCACAAACCATTTACTATGGGCACATATATCCTAAACAAAAACACAAGAGGCAGCTCAAGGTGCAAATTTCTATCCTTTATGCATGGAACTTTGAAACTTGTATATGTTTGCTGATTATCATTATTTTTTAGGAAATTGGAAAAATTACATCTCCCTCCTCCATCTAGTGAGATTGAGATTTCTTGAAAATTGTGAATGTAAGAAAATGACAGAAGTAATATAAATTGTTTTATGTGAAGTGAAGCTAACCCTTGAATGATGGACTCTTGGTAAACTCTGTATCCAATATGTTTGGTGGGTGTACCAGATTCTTTTTTAAATTCAAATGAAAATGAAATCTGGAGTTTATTATGAAAGAACCTTTGAGGAAGTTGGACTCAGATAGAGAGTAACACTTGATCTCAAATAAACAGAGGAAACATGTGGATGTAGCTCTGAGAGTCAAGAGTAGCATGCTGAATGAAAAATAAGCTATTGAGATTTATTTCAATAAATATGCCTTTGTCAGTCCTCTTACTCTATGTTCTAATCATTTACCGAACTTCTTGGTTTTCTTATAATCCACATCAACTCAACTGTATGGGTAGATTATAATCATGACTGTGGGTCTGGTCCTCGAAGGAGAATTTAGTAGCTCCATTGTTTGAGGTATCTTGGCAGTCATTTGCATTCTGCAGTTTAAAAGGTTTTTAAATCCATATCATGTAAGTCACATAAAAAAATATCTTTTCTAGTTCCTATCCTAAAAGAACATTTTGTTAAAAATTGGTATAGCATACTTGCATAGAGTATTACGGCATTATTCTTCCACCTCTTGCAACTATATGATCATATTAAGCGGTTGGGAGAAGTTACACAATATGCTCGGTCAGAATACAACAATTTAACTGAAGTTTGTTAGCAAGTCCGGACAATTTGAGACACTTTCCGTGCACTTTAACTGCTTAATATATCATTTTCTTTTGTATTTTATCATTCCAAGCATGGGCAGGTTGAGACACCAACAAAAATTGGACAAATCAATAGTGGAGTGGAAAAAGGCAACGATGTTGAAAAGAGTAATGAATTTGATGATTTCAACAGAGGCAATGGGCTGAGTTCTCCGATTCCTCTTCCAGCACTTCCTCAAAATATTTCCACTGGAAGAGAAATATTCTACCAGTAATTAACCTTTCTCATTGGAGTCTTTTCCATATACACTCTTTTGCTCTAGCTATTTGGTCAACCTGAATCTCCGGATATGTTTGGTATACATAATTATGTCTGATTCCTTCAATCTTCAATCTTCGGCAGTATACAATTGAAAAACTTGAATTCATTTCATCAAAGAGTTGTAAGTTTAAAATTCAAGAATATTTGTCTTCTTTCCATGAATCACTGTGAGCATGCATGACTCTTTTGGTGGTAATATAGAGATAAGGCTAATTGTGCTGTCAACAGTTCTAGTGGTCTTTTATTTCTCAAAATATTGGAAAGTTCTTATTAATAACCTATGCTATTTTGAATTCATTAGGTCAGCAAGATATCTATCTAAAAGTCATACTCCAACAGCAGGATCCATCTTAGCCCAAAGAATGACACCATCATCTTCTTTTTTAGATCCTATACAAGAGAACTTGCTTGGTTCAGCTGCTGCTCGACAATCTGCGCCATCTTTACCGATCAAGAATACTCTTTGTTTGGTAGGCTTTTTATTTCTACTACCAGCATTGTATATAACCGTGACATTGCCAGCTTTGAGGTCTAATCACATCTAAGCTTGGTTCAGGTATCAACAATAACTTTTCTTGGTGCTGTCAATCTGCTTCATTCACTAGATAGAAGAGCTAATCCTATGGTCCCAAACCCAAGACAAAAAGTGGTGATTTATGTTGGAAGAAAGCTTTTTCAGGTAATGCAAGTCACAACTTAGGTACAAAACCATACGTGACCCTCTCCTATGGACTTCCCCATTCCTGATGAAGACACATGATTTTATTCCTCATCTTGTACGCTTTTAAAAAGACTATGCCTGCTGAAGCAGTTAGAACCTTCTGAATGTGTTATTCTTGATCTGAAACTGTTTGGTTATTGTTTGGCATTGACTAGGTCATTGCTGACATATAACTGTTGGTAAATTATGCATGATAGAGTGACAATATTTCTCGTAATGACTCAAATTCAATTTTAAACAGCATCTAAGGTCGTATTTGTTTTCAAATTTCATGTATGTCAAAAGAAAAACAAAATGAGATTTCTCTTGCCCTATTTGTCATTAATTCTTTCAGCATATGCAGGTTAGTGGCAATCAGTTGCCAGAAAATGGTGCAGCTGAAGGCAGTGGCATTGGGACCTTCCTTGGTTGGGCAATGGCATTTATATATTTGGGTGGAAGACTACCTCAAATTTGCTTAAATGTGAGTTATATTTTCGAGTGGCATTGGTTGGAAATTGTGTAGATAAAAATTCTGCATATTACTAGGACAAGATAGATGATAGAAATTATTATTTCCATGATAAACTTGTACGTGGTGTATTTGGAAATTTAAAAATCATCTAATAAGGAAATTTAAAAATCATCCAATAAGTTTCATTTTTTAATAGTTCATACACTTTCAGCTGGATTGTTTTATCTTGTTAATCCGGTTGTTATATTGACAGAGTTCTTATCAATTTTGCAGATCAGAAGGGGTCATGTTGAGGTTAGGGACTCTAACTATTAAAATTGTGATTCATTATGTATTTATTCTTGTTTATCATTTAGTGAGTGAACATTGAGTAGCTTTACGGCAGAGAAGTCTCTTCCCTTGACTATATCACCCTTATTAGAGCAGTACAAGAAATATTTTTCTACTTGCATGAACTGGTATCAATTAGCTCACATGGCAGCATGTAAAGCTTCCTTTAATGATATAACAGGGCCTCAATCCCTTGATGTTTCTCTTCGCAATAATGGGGAACGGAACTTATGTAGCAAGGTATGCTGCTGGTTTATGTTATCTTTTCTAACTTAAGTCTTAGTACACTTTGGCCAGCTGAAAATATAATGATGGTGTGAAATTATCTCATATACTCAAAAGAACATGAACTTTTTCGTTTTATGTAGCATACTTGTGAGCAGCTTGGATTGGACAAGAATCAAACCTAATCTACCATGGCTAGTAGATGCAGGAGGATGTGTCCTGCTTGATGCTCTTGTATCCTTTTTTTGTATATATTTATAAAGAGTATTCTTGCTAGAGAGAAGTGGATTCTTCTCATCATGTTATTTGTAGGATTAGCAAGATACACCTAGAGTTTCTTATTAAATTGAAAGGTTATCAATGTTCATTATCTGAGCCTCACTGAAGAAAAAAAAAATAGAAAATAAAAAATGAGCCCAGGACGTAAGGACCATTTTGAACTGTAAAGAAAAGAAAAGAAATACATATCTTGCCCTAATTTTTAAACTTTTTTTTTCTAGAAAGAAGAAAGTAAGACAATGAATATATGATATTCCTATTGAGCCATGTGCAGAAAATTAGCAGGCAGAAGAAATAGATGTCCACCTTAATATCATTCTTAGATTTTAATGCAATTTGTATATTTCTGCTTTTGGACCTCCCCCAGACCTATAGAGAAGTAATTAACATCTGATCGACCGTGACTTAAAAGAGGAAGAACAAGCATTTTCAGGTCTCTTGCTCTCTCTCTCTCTCTCTCTCTCTCTCTCTCTCTATGTATGTATGTGTGCACGATGTTGGTATTAGTATCTGTGCAATGTGCATGCCATGTATTTGGGTTTCTAATGTCCCTTCAATTATTGTCTTCTTGGTAGTGTAGGGGCTGCCAAGATTAATAATGTTTCAAATAAACTAATGAAAAAGCTAACGTTATATTTAAGTTAATGTTTTCTTAATATAAATAGAAAGCAAGAAAGAAAGGACCATGTCTGAATTGACAGAAGATGATAAAGCTTGGAACATTAAAGGTTGAGGGAAGTTAACAACTATAACAAAGTTGCATTCTTCTGGAACTGTGATCTAGAAAAAGAGTTATTTGAAAATTCTGTATTATTTGGAAGATCGGTATGTAATGAAGGTAATTTATATTTTAGCAAGGGAGAGACGTAGAGGAACTTGAAAAAAAGAAAGGAAGAAAAATGAAGAAAAATCATTAAGGATGAAGTTGTAAAATAGGAACCGATCTGTTTGTCTCCATCTGCCAGTAAACATGAGAATACATAGTTTTGGCAAAGTGCCTTCAGTTGATCATTAGTCAGCAAACCCAGCCTAGCATTGATCTGGTTAAGCTTGGATCACTGGTCCATCTGTTTATATAAATTCTTTATTTATTTCTCAATAACTACTATGCATCCATGACTGAATAACAAAACATAAACAACAAATTTGCATAACACTGTCTATCCATGGAAATGGGATTTGTGTTAATGCAAAATTGAGAAGAGGAGGTGCATCCTTTTGTGAGCTTGAGGGCTTTGATTCTATAGAGTATTTGGATCCTAAAATTTTCAAAAGCCTCTACATATCATTGATTTGGAAACCAGTCAGGCAACCATTGACCTGTAGAGGATCTGATGTCTTCCTCTTTCCCTATTGTGAGTGGTACTCTAAATTTTGGTGTGGATGAATGTAGTTTTGTGCATGTAGAAAATTAAAGTCTGCAGTCCATGTTATTCAAACTAAGCATCACCACTCATGCATTGCCATAAAATTATAAAAAAATTTGTCTGGCCATAGGTTGCCCAACAACAAATATTGGTTAAACCTTGATAAATGTTTAAGCACATGGAACTGACCCGCCCTTACACATTACAGTCCATTTGTTCCAATTGTGAAATTTTACTCCGCTTAATGATGTTGCCATCCATTGCTTCATTTTAATTTCACTTGACCATTAATGTTTGTGATTTTTCTCCTGCTTTAATCAGAGTTGGACTACTTCATGAAGCTCACGTATATGATCATAGCACTCTTGCCATCTACACCAAGTTGACCCAGAGTTGTGAGCATGAGGCTGAAATGGCAAACGGGGATAGCTGACAAATTGTATTAGAAATGGAAAAAGGAAGTGTCTCTCTATTTTTTCATGCTAGGAATTTTGTTGGAGGTTCATGCCTCCATTTTGCATTCTACAATTTTGCTATGTGTGAGGATTTTGGCCAGGAATATTGGGTTTAAATTTTTTTTTTTTTTTAAACTATCACGGAAAGTTTTTGATTGTAAGATATTTTGAACTCAAAATAAGCATACCAAATGAACAGTTGAACTAGGATCTTTTGCAAATTATATAAACAACTTTCCGGTCTGTTCATTCCGTTTCCTAATTACATAAATACAGGAACTGTTTTTACCTTAGGATTCTATTCAGTAATACTTGTGAAGGATGTTTACTTTGCACGCTTCTTGATCTACAAGATTGATCTTGTGAAGATATTTACTTGTATTCATGGGCCATAAGATGTTCCGTGGTAGCCTTAAGTATGGGAAGCTTAACCCTTGGGGGTTCAGTGGCACCATAAGACCCTTGAGGGCAGAACACAATGTACACTGATGCATCACGACCTAGTTCAAGATCATATACACGCTGCCCTGCAGCATATTCCCCCAGAAGTTGGTACGATCTTTCAGATTGATCCATTGCAACACACATATCTTCACTACCTGCACAGGGAAGAAAATATTAATGTAGATTTCAAGTTTACGGTGAATTTCACACATGACAATATATCAACTAGTGATTTTATAATATCTATATGTACTTATAATTTTAGATTATGTTTTGAATGTTGATATATAGTCATGTGTAGGTTTCACCGAGAACCTAACAAGACTGCTTGGCCTTTCAAGGTTTAGCGTTACTCACATGCAGCTAATTCAATCTGAGTCTGGTAGATAAAATCCAGAACAGCAGAAATCTCTTTCTCAAACTTGTGAAACGGCCCATTTGAGAACTCCATCTTTCTCAGCTTGCATAGTCCCTCTCCCAACTGCATCATGGCTCCTCTGTGGTTCTACACGGTCCATGATGAATAGATATTTTTAGATAAGATCTCAAAATCCATGCAAAACCTTTGGGAGGAGGGGGGGTACTTTAATTTCTACGTACTCATTTAGACATACTGTTAGACATCTTAGGATCATAATTGAGATAAGTATAAACTTTAGTTAGTGTAGAATTAGTATTATGCCTTCACTATCATTGTACATCCATTCTCTGTCTGTATCCCGCATTACATTACATAATTAAATTTGGTACTTATTTCAATTGTGATTTACATGTCGATCAACATGTCTAAAGGGTATGCGCAATACAAGTACCATTTTTGAAGGAAAAGAAAAAAGAAGAAACTTTTAATCCTAATAATATATGAACATATATATAAACCTGGTTGAAGAGGTGATGAAAACCAACTGCACATTGCAGAATTCCATGAATCAATGTTCTGGGGGGGTCTTCAGAATTGTTCCAAAGAGCTTCAAGGTAATCATGGCATTTGTAGTACTCTCCACCATTAAAGAGAGCCACTGCTTCATCAAAGTTGTGGCCTTCCTCTTCATCTTCTTCTTCTTCTTCAGTGAAATACCTGTAAGAAACACCCAAGAGCATGGAGTTGCTGCATCTACGGTTGAGGTGCAGCTCCTTTGATGGAGTCAGAGGATTGAAAGATGTGGTGATGGGGTTGTGAAAATGAAGCGTCAGGAAAGGAAGACAGAGTTGGGTTGGGTTATGGAAAACAGTTCTGAGAGAAGAGGGAAGAAGAGCCATAGATGATGAATGTTGAAGGGCAATTTCTCTGGTTTAGCCATATTTTCATTTACCTTTTTTGTGTGGTGGTGGTGGAAGCCCGTGGCAACCAAGAAAAGGGAAGAATTCTTGCCTCTTTTAGATTTTATGTGACATTTTTGTACTTTTGTAAGCTAGATTTAAAAAAAAATAAAATTATGATTTAATTTTGATGCAATGTATGAATAAAATAATTTTATACGGGAAATCAATTATTTATTGTTACATTAAATGAAGGTATTTTAAAACTTCTTTGCACAAATAGTGCATCAACATTAATCTCAAACAATTATATCAAGTGTTTTTCTTTGTTCTTCAAAATGGAAAACGAAGAAACTGCAGTTTCAAAAAGAGTCCCATATATAGTCACATCCTAAGAAGGAAGACCTTGCGCTAACACAATTGTCACTTGAAGTGTCACCTTTGGCCAAAAAAATCAATACAACCGTTGGCTTCACGAAGAACATGGGTGAGAGAAGCCTCCTAATCCCCATTGAGCATATCTATGATCTCCAAAATGGATGCGTGGAAAAGATGGAAGGACGATGTTGTCTCCTTCACATTCACAAGTCTTGTGTAAGGTATTCAGAAACATATGAGGAAAGTGAATTTGGAAGAAATTGTATTTATTGAAAAATCAATTCATCCTTTACACACAGATGAGTGACAAATTAGCCTTAGTAATAAATAAGAAATGTACTTAGTTTGAGTTAGGATTATCTGACCTGGAGATGGATAGTGTGCTTCAATGCCAGGGAAAAACTTCATGGTGCCAAGTCTTTAAGTGCAAATATATGATGAAGTTGATTGATCAAAACAGAAATCTCATGAGGGTTATCACCCGTGACCAAAATATCATCAAAATAGGCCAAAAGATAAATTGTACTAAAGAGAAGGAATAAAGATGGATCTGATTTAGCATTAGTGAAACCAAATTGGTGCTGTAAGAACCAAGCCCTTGGGGCCTTTTTTAGGCCATAAATGGCTTTGTTCAATTTACAAACTAAAAAGGGATTATCTTTGTTAAAACCAGTAGGTTGATGAATGTATACGTGTTCTGTAAGTTCACCATTTAAGAAAGCATTATTAAAATTAAATTGGCGTATGTGGCAACCTCTAAAGAGAGCTATAGTGCGGATTAACCTAATGGTGGCCAGTTTAATAACTGGACTATAGATTTGATCATAGTCCAACCCAAGCCTTAGATGAAAACTTTTAGCAATTAACCTAGCTTTATATCTATGTATAGAGCCATCAAGATTTTTCTTAATGTTATAAATCCATTTACAACCAATAGGATTGGCATGAGGAGGTGGTGATACTAAAGTCCAAGTGTTATTTTTCTGCAGGCATCAAATTCCTCAAGCATGGCTTTCTTCCAATGAGGAGAAAGCAATGCTTGAGCAACCGAAGTAGGTGGGGGAGGTATGCATTGGTTTTAGGCTTAACTATACCAAATTTTCCTCTAGTTTGCATAGGATGCTTGTTATTAGTTAGATGGGGAGATCAGGGAAGTGGTACCTCTAGGCCTGTGGTAGGAAGTAAAGGTGGAACTGGTTCGCATTAGTTAATATAATTACTGTCGGAGTTTTCAGACGGTAAACCGGTTCACATTTGTCACAACTAAACCGGGTACCGGCGGTTTTTCCCGACGGAAATAACCGCCAGTTAGACGTGTCCGACGCTAATCTCATTACCATCGACCACTTAACCGTTGGCTCGATGACCGACGGTAATACCGACGGTAACATGTTGAACCGACGGTAACCACCCAAATTTCTGACGGTAATGTCGACGGTAATAGTCTGTTTTCTTGTAGTGTTCTAAATGTCTTCGTTTGAACATTAATTAGTTTCAATGGCAGTGAGAATGGATTAGAGAATTAGGAAGGTTTTTTTTTCCCTCTCTAACGTGTGTTCGTAAAATATAACTTATTTTAATAAAAGAAAAATTCATAAATATTTTTAGAATACTTATTAATTAAAAAATTAAAAATAAAAAAATTATTGAAGGAGTAAGATTTTAAAATGTTTTTATATTAAATATATTACAAATAATAATTTTTTCATTTAAAACTTGTTAATAAGTGTATTTAAATAAATGTTTTTATATATAATTAATTAGGTGAGAATTAATTTATATTTAAATACTTAAGTGGTTTTCGTTTAGTAGGACAACATTAAAAAATACAGTTGTTATTGTATTTATTTATTGTTTTCTTATAAAATGGGGATGGATGAGCATCCAATAATGAAATGTCAGTCTGACATATGCCAACCATAAACTGCAACATCAACATTTAATAGGGAATTCTTACAGGCTACAGCGACTACTTTTACTGACAAAACATCAGAATGCGACATTTTAACAAGAACGCACACGAGAATAGAACTAAAGAGAAATCAGCAAAGATACACTATGTTCTTTCGATTTCATACGAAGGCAGATTTGATAAAAAGTTGTCATGCTACATACGTCACATTGTCCACCAATTACTACATATAAAGGCATTTTGAAAAAGAAAAAAAAAAGGGGCATACACATGAACATAGCTATAACGGTCTCAAACCGCTATAGCAGTGCTGGATCGCCATAGTGATATCAGTTCGTTGCAGCAATTCCCTACAGCATATGTTTCTTCCAAATTTTGAGGATATCATGGTGTGGTGTTTGTTGGTCATTCTAGGTGCCAACATTATGCCATTAGAAACTTCTAGGGTCAACCCCCTGTAGTCATCAGCCATTTTAGGTGACTCGAGGTCCTGGTGTGTTGAACGGTTTATCTCATATGATCGAGTCAATTGTGTTTAATATGTTTTATGATATTATGTATGATTATTATGCATGTGCTAGCATGCGTAAGTAGATAGAAGATAGTATACTTAGGGCCTGTTTGTCGCACCGCATAAGGCAAGATATGATAAGTTAATACAGTATGTTATGACTTTATCAGTTGTTTGATACAACCAACATATTGTATAAGTTTATCTATCAAGATCCCTTTATATGTCAAAACTGATGGATAACTTGATATTGCCTAGGAGACATGAATGATAAGACTTTATCAGCTTTTGACGTATAATGCCTTTTTCAATCATTTTATTTTATTTTATTAAATAAAATATGTAATAAATAAAAATTAAAATAAATAATATCAATAAATAGTTTAATATATATAAAATAAATAAAATTAAGATAAATAATTAATTGATTAAATTATAATAGTATTTATCAATAAATATCTATTTCAATAAATTATATTTAATATAAAAATAAGTATTCAATATTAAAGTAATTCATTAATTATTATAATAAATTAATAAATAATTAATATATTACATTTAATGCACAAATATTTTAATATTATATTAAATTTAATTTTTAATAATTAATATAAATTATTATTTAAATTAAAATTCTAAATAGTTGAAATTAGTGAATATTGACAATAAATATAATTATTATTAATAATTTTTAAATTTATATTTTTATAGTTAATAAATTTAATATTCTATAATTATTTTATGCTGGTCAAAATTTTTTATAATTAAAATTATTTGTAGAATGACGAATATATAATATAATATGACACAAAATCTTAATTAACATACCAAACATTGTATGGTATTAAAAATTGGCCTAACCAACGGGGGTTGGCCCAAGTGATAAGCGACTTGATATCGCTTAAGTAAGGTCCCGAGTTCGAGATCTTGTGTATGCAATTATCCCTGCTGGGAGACTCACCCGCCATAGCCAAACGGGCGACTCGGGTCGACTCGGATTAGTCAAGGCTAGGCCTTGGATACCGGGCAGGCAACCTAAAAAAAAATTGGCCTTGTACAATTAGGCATTATACTATTAGACCTAATCCTATGAGACCTTATCCTATCAGGTCTTCTAAACAAGCCCTTAGAGATTATATGCGTAGAAATTCATGCTTAGTGACTAGGTCAATCATAATTGGTAGTAACATACGTAGGCTACACAAATATAATATATAGATTTATATTATTGTTAGTCATTTTTTTTATTTTATCAAAAAAATAATATGCATATGTAACATCCCATTTTTTCCCTTAGCAAATATTTCATAAATTAAACAGGGAAAACAAGCCCTCTGTTGAAAGCATTTTTACTCTCGTCGTTCAAAATAATACATCCCTCTTTACAGCTTTCAGATTCACAAGTAATCCAATTGCAGTACAGTCGGGTATGATCGTATCCACAGAGAGTTGCAAAAATACCGTTCT
>QANU01026628.1:194360-232728 GCA_003254905.1 Nissolia schottii | reverse complement strand
TCCGTTTAAAAGCTTGTGTATGAGTTTGTAAAAGTTTATCTGTGTTTCTTAAACAAGTTTGTGGGTGAGAGTGTAAAAATTTGTGTAGTAGCATTCTTTGCAAAGAGTTTGATAAGAGACTATTATTTGAGATAAAATCATTGTGAGTGAGAGAATGTGAAGTGTGAACAAGAAAGTGAGAGTGAGAGAGTGCGAACATTTTGAGTGGAAGTGTGGTACACAGATTGTGTATGTGTGAGCGTGGAGAGAGAGAGAGAGAGAGAGTGAGACTATTAAGAAATAATTGATGGGCTACACCATATAATTTGTGTAGATGGCATTATGGTGAAAACCAATTTGGTGTATCTCTAACCGCACTGTTATCCACTGTTGGCCTGTTAAAAAAAAAAATGTTCGGTGTGCATTTTATAACTCAAATTTGTAAATATGTCTAGTTTTTTTTTAATGGCACTCAACCGCGTATCCTTCTATTAACATGTTAGAAGCTATTTTTTATGAGTCAGACTACACGTACACAAAAAATATACACCATACATACACCATATACTTATATACATAAAGGTTGTGTTTTAATACATGTAATGTTTGTGCACTTAATTAAGTATAATTGAGAATATCATCTATAAGTTTGTAATGTTTATGCTCTCATGAAAATAAAGTTTGTGCATTATTAATGGTGTATGTATGGGTGTATAAAATTGGGTGTACATATAGCATTTTTGATTTTTTATACAGTATAACCTTTTATACAAACACACTCATTAAATCCATAATCAACTTATAATAGTAAAACCATTATAAACCATAGGCTAGGTTAATGCAATTTAAATAAGCAAAATACCTGCACTATATGCCACATTTATAGCAATATATAGTGGTTAAATATCCACTTAATCTCTGAAAAATATCTTAGTACCTTAAGTGATCTTTAAAAAAATGTCAATTTAGTCTCTAAAAATATAAGCATAGTCCCTAAAATTTCAAAAGAGTTACAAACATAGGAATTAAAACGAGGACAATATTTTAAAAATTTAAAAACTAAGTTCACTTTATTTTTTTTTATCAAGGACCACTTAAAACACCAAAACATTTTCTAGAGACTAAATTGACACTTAGCCCAACCTATATGCGCGTCCAACAGCAATGTTGCTACTTCGCATCTATGTTTCATCGACGACTTGCCCTTCGATCCCATAGAAGGTCTCCTCCGTCCAATGGAGGTGAAACCCATCCGTTCCGGTGACCTCGACGTCTCCGACCAGACTCTGCTCTTGCAACCCAACCGCGGTAATGGTTGAAGTGAACTTGTTATCATAGAGTATTTTTATCAAACTAATATATAAGGGGGGGAAAATGATTTCACAAACTGTAGATAAGTAATGCACTATGATACTATTTTTTTTTTTCCAGTTTAGCTATCACTTTAATAAAGATGTATGAAAATTAAGAAATTTAAAATCAACAGTTATTTATGAACTATAATCCTGATGTGTGGTATATATGGGAGTAGTTCACCTTATCTCTTAACCATGTGATATGAATTTGATTACATTCATAAAAATAGAAAAATATTTCGTGATCAACAATATACTACTTCAAGTGAGTTCGGTTACTACAAATAAATTAATTTGAACTCAACCACTACGAAATGATTCTTTATTGTTATCAACGGTGGATATCCTCGATTCACCCAAAATATTTGTGAACTTCACTTTATTGAAATACCCTCAATCAATTTTTTGGTATCTATGTAATTACACAAACTTGTAAATGTCATACTTTTTTTTTTTAAATTATGAAGTGTGAACAACAAAATTGAAAAATCAACTATAAATTCTCTAAGCATGAATTCTCTAAAGTAAAAAAGATTTATTTTAGAGGGTAATTAAAGTGAGTATTCTCATAATTAAATTAATAAAGTAAAAAAATTGAATCCAATCTCACTTTATTGATTTAATAGTGAAATCACTTATTTTACCTTTTAAAATAAATCTTTCACTTTAAAAGGTTTTTTCTAATTCTCTATTCGTATATGGAGTATAAGATTGATAAATATAATAATAATAATAATAATAATAATAATGAATATCGCATAGTAAAATTAAAATGGGAGGCCTCCCATTTATGATGATGTATGTGTAGTATTTATGATGATGTTTAGGTGAAAATTAAGTTGACGTATACACAAGGATACAATTAACATTAATGAACATTTCAATTTTCAAGCTATATACCTATATATTAATAGAACATGATAAAAGTACATTTGAGGTGGTTTATTTGGTTATAATGCAAGGAAATGATTATATATACTCCATCTATTCCAAATTAATTGTTGCTTTCACTTTTTTGATTCATTGATAAATCAATATAATTAATTTAAGACAAAGAAAGTAATTTATTTGGTTCCCTTAATCTATTTGTGTTGGGGACCGAATATTCTTTTTCTTTCCTTAAAATTTGTCTCACTAAATTTTTTTAACAATAATTTTAATGAGACTTGGTTTCTACATATCAAGTATTGTTAAGTCTTGGTAAGTAATCTTTTGTCAAAACTTGCCTGCCCTTTTTGAGTTTTAAGCCTTCACTTAAACATTGAAAGAAAATTTATAATGACCCAAATGTGAAAAATGAAGAAAATGAAGGATAGTTCGATTCTATAGGGATACATACAGGTAGATTATAGATTCTCAAGAAGAAATTACTACTAATTAAAAACCTTATTAATCTAACTAGATAGATCCTTAATTGATAGCATGATATTTTGTCCTATGTAGTGTACGGATCATTACTACCAGTAAGTTCTAATACGTTACGCATCAGATCATGCGTGTAATTTTAATCCAATTAAAAATGCTAAATCGACTTTTTAGCATAGCACGTGTCAAGCTGCTGATTCACAATTGAGGAGAAGAATAAAATATTTAGTGTTGATCCATTGAATTCGGCCAAAGGGGAAAATCTGTTATCTATATATGTCGAATGTCAACGGTCGTGTACGTCCTCACTAAGGGGAAATTAAGGGAAAACAAAAACCCTTGATCTTTTATATTTTCTAGAGTAAATCCAATTAAGTTTCTGATAAATTATTGATAAAGCCAATTTAGTTCTTAATCAATAAAGAGTTGAATTCAATCCTTATTATTTTTAAACACATGTTAAATTAGTCTCTTCGTACTTGGTTATACTTTATAAACTAGAATAAATGTGTACACAGGGGTGAGAATAGGCTAGGCAGTCTGGCCTAATCTGTTTCAGTAAAAAGGTCAGACACAGGCTATTACGAAAGTCTATTAGGCCTGTCAGACTCGAACCCAAGACCTTTGTCATTCACAGTAATGCCTTATCTACTAGATTAACATTATTTTTTGTAACATTTTATGCAATCATATTTATTAATATAATTTTATTATTTAATTTTTTTAAAGAAACCATAATCTAAAGAGTCTCTAGGACTCTCCCACACTCACACTCTCATCTGAATAATGTGAGAGAGCTTTGCTGGCATTTTCCTTTTTGTTTTTTGTTGGTAAAATGTCATATATCAGTGATAGACCTGCTGTGTAAAATGACATTTTCCTAGGGACTCTTTAGATTAGGTTTCTTTAAAAAGAAAAATTAAATAATAAAATTATATTAATAAATATGATTGCATAAAATGTTGCAAAAAGTAATGCTAGTCTAGTGGATAAGGCATTGTTGTGTAAACACAAATGAACATTTGTGAGTAAACAGGCCAGCCTGACAGGCTCCAGGCCTGACCAGACTAAGAAAATTGGCCTATAACAGTTAACAGGCCAGGCCCAGGCCGAAGATTAATAAAATAGGTCTAGTCTGTTAAGGGCTTGGCCTGACCTGGCTTGTTCCCACCCCTATGTGTACATATATTGATACGAATTAACATTTTAAATAATTTAACTTTGTAAATGACAAATAATAACATCACAACCATGCCTAAGTAAATCTAATCTACTTGCAAAGGCCAACAAAATGTATGATAACTTTGTTTATGGACAATATTTTTTTAAAAATGTATTAACATATTCAACTTATATATTAAAAACCAAAATAGATAACAACGATATTCGACATCTGTATTTAATTGAGATCATCTTTTACCAACATCATCTGCAGTTTTGGTATTAAACAAAAATGAAGTTATACAATGTAACTTCATATTCAAAAACAAAAGAAATAATGGTAAAGAGAGTACTTGCTGAAAGTTACATTCTCAAAGATTGTTCTTAAATAGCAACATACATGCAAGCCCCTTCTTAAATTTTCAATAAAAACAATAGGCAAAATTTTTAATTGGTAGAATAGATTTTAATTAGCATACTCAAATCTTTTGGTGAATAAGCAATATTCACAAATATAAAAAGGACGTTTAAAATGTAATAAGTAAAGAATATTCAACCATGCGCTTATTGACACTTGCTCCATGGATTTGCTTCCACCTACCTTTTTTCCCTGCAGCGCATTGCCACCCACAAGGACGACCACCAGAACGGTTGCGCTGTCATAAAAGTTCTGGAGGTTTGCAAGATGGCGAGGGAAGGATTTGAGCCATTGGAGGTGTTGCTTGTACTATTACGTGCATTGAATTTGCATTTATGAGCATCCAATTGAAGAAAATAAAGTAGAAGAAGATGTATTTGCGTTTATGCAAATGGGGTGGTGGTACAGGTTAAGGGGGCTATTTCAATTTTTTTTAATTTTAAATTAAATCTGAGTCGGGTCAGGTGGACAATCAGGGTATGGGTCAAATTTTATTATTTTGGGTTATGCCACGTGGCATGCCGCGTCAGCGCCGCGTCTGTGAAGAATATCCTCTCTCTGACCTCTGATGGCTGGGTTTTGATGACGATAAGCAACATCAACAAAAAGGAAGACTAAGGTCAATCTGTCAAACGGTCAATTTATCAAAGGTTCACGTGTTCTTGCCTTAGAGTCTAATAGTTAGCACTTGTTCATGATGTTATGTTTAATGGCTCATAAGGTTTTTACTCTAACAAGTGAAACACTTTTCATAAAGCTAAAATAAATTAGCAACACTTCTCCAGGGTTTGCAACACTTAAAAACCATTTTGCTGAGTAAGTAATCGATTACTTACACGTGGTAATCGATTACCATCACTAAAAATTTGAAAATTTGGCAAATGTTGTGTGTGTAATCAATTACACATTCGTAGTAATCGATTACCACCACTCAAATTTTGAATTTTGGTAACGGTTATGAGTGTAATCGATTACCATAGTTGGTTAATCGATTACATGCATGAATTGATATGTTTTTTATGAATCATTGTGTTGTTTGAAATTTGGAAGCCATGGCACTTATTCATGAAGAGGCACCTATGCCTATATAAGTGCCAAATTCGTGCAAACTCTTACACCAATCCAGAACTACAATCTTTCATCATAAATCACAAAGTTCTGACTTATTTTCAAGTTTATTTTCAATCCAAAACTCAGAAAGCCTTTGAGCCTTAACTGTCATATCTGAAGTGCTTTCTATTCAGGATCTTCCAACCCTGAGTTTAGGATTGATAAAGCCATTGTAATTACTTCTTCAATCATTTTGATTAAGTTGTGGCACCGTAGTGTTCGATGTGGGTTTGTTAATCACCGTAGTGTTCGGTGAAGGTACTGTGTAACCAGGGGAACAGGTTTGTTCTCTTGTAGTTGTCGGTGTAAGTGCCTCGGGTGTGAGGTTGTACACAACACAAGTTTACATAGTGGAAAAATCCCTGAATCAGAACAGGGGACTGGACGTAGCCTTCAGTGGTTTGAAGGTAAACTGGGATAAATCTCTCGGTGTGGTTTTCTCTATCCCTATACTCTTTACTTACAACAATTTATCTTTCCGTTGCATTATCAATTTCAAGTATTTTGATTATTGCTGGTTATTGGGTTAAAATCTAAGAATTAGGGTTTGAAACCATTTCCTTTCACAAAGAACCAAAATCGAGAAAAATCGAGTGAAACCTAATTCATCCCCCTCTTAGGTTGCTATATGTAGTGACAGCGTCAGGGCCATTCGCGACCACGTCAGTGCAGTCAACTCCTATCCAGCTCCAGGCACTAAAAACAAACTTTCAATTTTCGCAGGGACTAAAACTTTCGTACAGGGACTAAAACCAAACTTTCAAATTTTATAGGGACTAAAAACATAATTAACCCTTCTTGTTATTATATGTTTCCCTCTATCTTTTTCATTTCAGGACAGAGACCAAACAATGTCTGTACATAGCACTTGTTAGTTAAGCAATCAATTATATACTTTTTCAACAAAAAAATTTCTGTTATTTATTTTTTAACAAGTGTTACTAACAAAATTCATAAAATAATGGAAAAAGCCAACGAAAGTTATCAAGTCTCATATTGCTTAAAGATAAAGTTTACATAACCTTTATAAATCTTATGCAGTCCTCCTCTTTGAACTAATTTTTAAAATAGAATTAGACCACTCAATTATTTAATAAAGCTTCTGATGCATTCAATTCTTGGCCGTGCATGTGAATATCTTTTGAGCAATTAAAAAAAGAAGTTAATTGAAAAAACCTAGACTCCTTAAAAATACCAATAAATATAAATAATGCAATTAAAAATCATACAGATTTCTTTGACATATTCCCTTCAAGGTCAGCAAATTAAGCTCAAAATCTGTTCATGCTAACGTATGTGAAGATAATAATATATGTTAATTATTATATTCGCTTAAGACTTTTTTTTTCCTAAAGAAATTTCGGAATTTAAGATCTCTAGTGCATTCTTCAATTCCAACCCTTGTGCTTTTAGACCTTGAAAATTATATAGTTTTCTTGGCTCCCAATCTTGATGTAGAGATTAATTAGCAACACACATGACGTGTGATTTTCTTTTTCTTTTTCTTTCTAGTAGCTTTGGACAAAAAGGTAGATTGACTAATTGATAAATTCAAAGTATACCTAGATAGATATATAGCTCATGATCATGGTTTCAAGCATTTTGAATGTCAAAATACTTTCCGATCTCATTCATAAAGTTTGATTTATACACCATATTAGTGGGACCAAATCAAATTAGTAATGTTTTTTATTGTTACATTATATATATACAAGTAACTAAAATCGTATGCTTCACGTAGGATTTAGATTTATCAAATATGGGTTATGAGGGCACTTAGTCCCCAAAAAAGCATCGCGTCTAAAGTGATTTTTGAATAAAATAGTGTCATCTTAATTTTTAAAATATATTACTTTTATTAATTTTTTAATAATTTTAAAAAAAATTTAAAGACTAATAAGAGCACCATTTTAAAATTTTAAAAATTATGCTAATACTTTTAAAAATTAATTTGACACTTTATTATTTTTATTGCGAACAATATTCATTCAAATCAAATCATAATCATAATCAAAATCAAAATCAAAATCAAAATCAAAGTATGACTTTTATTCAGACATAAGGCTGAGATATCATGAGTCATGAGATGAGATGCAACGCAAAGCAGAGGCGGCATGCTACTATTTTACCATTCCTTTTGACTAATTAGGAATAGCGGGCTAAACTAAATTTGGTCAATGTGATTTCTTTATTTCTTTATTGTATAGGATTGATACGCAGTTCAAATAAATTAGTTATTATTATTTGCTCGATTGGCTGCTACGCCCTATAAACTTTTCTTTTTTTTCTTGACTTTGTTATTAAGAATTTAATTTACTCAATCCAATCTGACTAGCTAAAAACCTTCTTATAAGAGTAGACATTTCACAACAAAAAAAAATTATTCTCAAAATTCAAACTCAAAATTATTAGCTAATTAAAAAATTAAGACCTATCACCATTTTGACGAACCTCATGTTCGTTATCTCAAAAAAGTTAAATCTAAAAATGAAATCACCTTGTAATAAAAGTATGAATTAAGTTTTGATACACTATTACGGTAATCACACACATATATACACATACATTAATAATAATATATAACTATTGTATAGCTAGCCTTAATCCTTATTTTTCTATCTTTTCACTTTTCTTCTTTTAATCTTCACTATTGTGATTGTTATTCACTTTGGTGATAGCTCCGTCCTTTTTTTCTTTCCTTTTTGTTGTTTATATTCTAATTAGATCTTGAAC
Organism: Nissolia schottii; assembly: GCA_003254905.1. Lineage (NCBI taxonomy): Eukaryota > Viridiplantae > Streptophyta > Magnoliopsida > Fabales > Fabaceae > Nissolia > Nissolia schottii. The sequence continues at coordinate 224,607 of QANU01026628.1, read as the reverse complement.
ATGATTATTTAGATTTGTTGTTTATTGAAACAACACATCTTGTGATTTTGTTATGTCATTTGTGGTTTTTTTTTCTCCTCTTTGTGATGTTTCTTTTATAAGGTCTTATAGATGATTATGAAAGGAGATAGAATACATTATTTAAATGCAATATTTTCTGTGTCAGTATCTAATATTAAAGGTGTTTATACGTCGATAGTCTTTTATCAAGGAGCAAGAGTCACGAATCGTTGGTTACTTCAAAATGTCAAATGTATTTGTATTTTTTTTTCTATGTTAAAATGAAGGCTTAAAAACCTAAAAGGCAAGCACAAATCAAACCATCACTGAGATTCAATAATGCTCAGCATGCGGAGGTCAAGTCTCATTGAACACCACCATGTATTTGTATGGGGAGTAGAGTATACAGTTGAATCAATTTATATGTTATTATTATTAAATTTGATGTATCATTTGTAATTTATAACTTTTGTTAAACTTTTCTATGAATAAAATTTCATTCTTTCTTGTAAAAAAAATGTGTATAGTGATTCAATAATCTCGAGATTGAGCTCTAAGAATAGGGGGAAAAAACTCTTGTCAAAAAATTCTTACCCGTCACAAATCAGATCTAATTAAGCTTCTAGTAATATAACTCGGATACCAATAATTTAATTGAGAGAAGAAAAAAGTCATATAACTCCTTTATATATTTTATCAAAAGTTATCCATGTTTTTCAATGCAAGTTTCCGTTGAACTTTTCAAATACTGAATGCAAATGCGATAATATATGTAACACATACCCTTGCATTTTTTTTGGATCTTTTTGAAAGCAAGCTTTTCAATATCACATTCTTATTATAATCAATCATTATTTTTTTTTATTTCTCGAGAAGTGTTTGTCGTTGACAATGACTAATTTCAATTGAGGTTTAGAAATCATTAAAGTAAACATGTCTCTTACAATAAAATCTTCTCCATTCACACCGTTAAAAATTGAACATCTAACCAAATACTTAAGGATTACATTTTTAATGACAATAAAACATTCTATTAAAGTAAGGCTTAACCCCAATAAGAGAAGTGAGTACGCCCAAAGCACTGAAAAAACAAAACCGGCAAGAAAGCGTTTGGGAGTTAAAAATCCCTCAGGGAACTAAGGAGAAAAACCCCCAGAGAGAAAATAGTGCCCCAACACACACTAATTAAGGCAACACCAAAACACACCCTATACAAGGTAGACAATATACAAAGGATGCAAAAACCAAGAAGCAGAGGTATCTAATAGGGGAACTTAACAGAGAAATTTGTTAGGCTGTTAAGTTAGTTAGTTTGTTATCAATTAGTTAGAGGTTAACATATTTAACATGTGCTCAACACATGGCAGTAGCTTGCGGTGCAAGCAAACTCTGATGTATATATACCAAAGCTTGTGTTATCAAGCTCAAGTTAATCAATTCAATTCTTCATTTTTCTATCAGTATCAATACCACACCAATACAAGCATATAACATGAAAATCAGCAACCAAGGATTGTGTTAGGCTCTTATTTTTTAATATAAGTTGAAGATAAATTATATTGCTTTGAATAAGGACAAAGATTACCATTATGTTAACCCCTAAACCACCAAGCACCCACAAAAAAGCTTGACAATGTAGACGAATGTCTCATTAAATCCTTGAGAAAAATCCAATAAAAAACCTTTGTTTTCTCGGCACCCACAACCATTGTTAAACTTTGTTGGTAATCAATCACTAATGAAGATTGAAGAAAGCTAAACATCGTACCATATAAAATAGGTCAACCAATTGATATTTGATTTAACAGCAATTAAGGAGCTAGTTGGCTATAACATAATAGCAAATTACAATTCGAATATCAGTTTGTCAAAAGCATGCAAAAGCCATGTGAGTACAGATCAGAAATAATATATCACCGGATAGATTGCATAGCTAGCGGCGCCACATAACTAGATATCATCACATATTCGCATTATTTCAACAAAATAAAATGACATATATGGTGGTCCAATTTTTTTATTTTAACCTTTTTCTTTTTCATTTAGATTTTGGCAAAGAAATTTGAGAGCTTCTAGAAAGTGAAATAATTATGCTATCCACCCATTACTCCAAAGGAAAAATTCATATTTTCATGGAGTATCAGGTTAAAAATGATTTGAATCACGCACAAATTAATAAAATTACATTTTTAAGTAATAGGTTTTCTCAAAATATAAAAGCTAAAATGTAATATTTTTGTATATAATCACGAGCATATTTATTATGACAATGCATAATTGAGTAAAATTAGAATCTTCAATTTTGATATCCGACTAAAATATTAGGGGGCAAAATAGTCCGTCCCTCACTATTTAAATTAAAGTTCACTAGAGTCCACTCATCATTCAAAATGTAGTCCTTAAATTTGCACAACTTAATCCTTCTAATTCTACATGTTTTAAGAATGAAAATGTCTCATTTTTCATATTTAGGAATCAAAGTATTACATTTTAAATTGTGAAAAATCTCAAATAATCTTTTAAATCATGATAAATTACCCTTCTTTAACATAAAGTTATCTGGAACATAATTTCTCTGACTATAAATGAAAAAATGCAAAAGATTTTCTGTACACTATTTATCTTCTTTTGTAAAGTGTACAGCACTATTGATGGTGACACCTTGAAAGGGTGTGATTAATGGACTTCCATGAGCCTCGTTGGTAAGCTAAGTCCCTACAACTTATCAAAATTCAATTTAACCCTACCCAATATAATATTTATGGATTAGTTAATGTCATCCAATTTTTTTGGTAAAATTTAATGAACTTCACTACTAATCAAATGAAATATTGGGTTACAAAACTAAATTTACCTACCCAACTCAATGACCAATGACTTAATTATTTATAAAAAAATGCTTTTTTTTCTTACATCATTAACTAATTACGTAAACATATACACAATTTCCTTATTCCTTTCTCTCTTTTCTTTTTTTTCATTTTCTTTTTTTTCTTTGATATTAATTGTGATTTTAAATTAAAAAAATAAATAAATATGTAACCGATCACCCCGTCCCAATCCAACTCACACATGGTCGAGTCGGGTTGGGTTTCATAAAAAGGTGAAAAATTGAACCAATCCCATCCATAAAGATTTAATTGGGTTAAATGTTTTTTCACTACAAACCTAACTTCTATCCCTAACTAGAATGCATGATGCCCACCTTTATGGTTTATGCTATGCCCATAACCCCAACTAGGAGATGAAAATGGGCTAGACGGCCAGATAGGTGTAACTTATTTAGTGCGTGGTTTGGTTAATTTGTTCGTAACCCTAATCACAATCAAATGCCATACTAGAGATGTGCAAGGAATTGGATATGGAAGAACACAAACCATTTCCTATTTCCTTCGTATATAGTAACACATGGATACAAATTAAGTTTGGCCCAAATCAAGATTTAAGTTTTGCCCTAATCAAGATAAGAGAGATTTAGCGAATTAGGCCTCTTTTATTTTGATTTCTGATTTCATTATTTCTTTCTTAAAATTATAAAACAATAATTTTAAAAAAATATATATAAATCAAATTAATATAGTGAATATTTGGTTTTTAGGTGGGACACACTCATAATTAATTTTGAGTCTTAGCATAAGTGAAATTTTTTCATTTTTAAGACTTCAAAATTGATTTTAAGCACCACAATGAAAATTCAAACATGTTAATACATTAACTTGAAATTTCAAAAGTTATTTTGAGATAGGTTAAGATTGTATTAAAAGGTATATTAATTCCATATTATCAGCTAAAGGTGGTTGGGGAAGAAGTGCTAAATTTTCTTATATATAGTATAAATTGCAATGTTAATGCTCTAAACATATACATACATCAAGAGATGTGTTATTTAGACTCGTTATATATAGGACATTATGTCGACTCAAATTATATTCATCATTATGTGAGATTTTAATGAGACACACACTCAATTAAATTTCATTTAATGATAGATAGATAATGAATTGGTACGGTGTTCGAAGTAAAATGAATTTGCACGATGTTATTTAGACTCATTATATATAGGACATTGTGCCGACTTACATCATATTCACCATAATATGAGATTTTAAAAGGATTCACACTCAATTATATCTCATTTAATGGTAGATATGTACTCACTCCATCCCAAATTAACTATTCCTTTCATTTTTTTTGCTTATTCATAAATTAATGTATCTAAACACAATTATGTCTAAATACATTGATTTATGAACGAACAAAAAAAGTAAAAGCGACGATTAATTTGAGACGGGGGAGTAGTGAATTAGCATGATGTCTCAAGTAGAATGAATCTACACAATGTTATTTAGACTTATTGTACATAGGACATAATGTCGACTCACATCATATTCACCATTATATAAGATGTTAATACAACACACTCAATTAAATCTTATTCAATGATAAATAAATAGAAAATTAAATAAATAGAAAATTGACGCAATATCCCAAATAGAATGAGTAAAAATAACATTTATGATCGTACCTATGGACCTATGGTAGTTGCAAAAGGTAGTGGAAGATAGATAGTTGTGTTTGCGTATCAATTGAGTAATGATTATATAGAAAGAATGACAATGGCACATGCATGCTCTCCTTAACTAACAAATAAAATAAGAAACTCTTAAGTTACAAGTTGTCTGACTTATTCAGCATGTGCGTGACATGATAAATTAACATCACGAAATATGACTACTCACTACCCTAGTCACTCTTATCTCATGAGTACCACCACCACACTTAAATTCAACTTTCGATTATTCCCAAGGCCATGTATTTTTTTTTATAGAGGCGGATTTCTTTGCATATTGTAAGTCTTTAAAAGAGTAGACATTTACCACAAATTTTCAAAGAACATGTATTGTGTGCATGTTTGGATTGACATATTTTAGATTCAAAATAATTTATAATAAAAAAAATTTGAGACTTATTTTAAAATGTAAGGAATTTAAAAAAAAAAAAAAAGAAAAAGAAACAGTTACTAAACATGTACTAATTTTAGAGGATTCATGCTAAATAGCAGGACAAAACATCTAATTTTGGACGAATATCTCTGCACGAATTTGCTTGATAAAACATCTAACTATAACATTTTAAAGTAAAATTATAAAATATAAAATGCAAAGTAGAATAATAGTCGATGCTTGTCGCATATGTTTCCAGCACGATTATATCGAACCGCAAATCATTTTCGTTTAAGTAAATTTATAATAAAGTTAGAGGGGCTACAAGTAAGTGATTACATCTTAAACAAAATTAGTAGAACCAAATTTTATATATGAAGAGCGTGACTAAATTTGATGTGTTAAATTTGTATTTATTCAAAAAAATTTGGTATGTGAATTAATAATTTTCCTTAAAATATTATGGTGATTTTCTCTATATATAATTAAAAGAAGGATTAAAGAGAAAAGCGAAGCCATTACAATTAAAATAATGTTTGAAAACATGCAAAAACTAAGAAATTGACATAAAACGAGCAAGGTCACACAAAATTACCAACATCAGTCAAGAAAACCAAAAGGAACAATGACAACAAAAAGAACAATTCGATATCAAAAATGCTACATGTACACTCAATTTCATACATCCATACATACATCATTAATAGTGCACAAACTTTATTCTCATGAATGCACAAACATTACAAACTTGTAAATGATACTCTCAACTATACTTAATTAAGTGCACAAACATTACATGAGTTAAAACACAAACTTTATGTATATAAGTACGAAGTGTATGTATAGTGTATGGTTTTTTGTGTACGTGTAGCAGAACTCGATATATACTAACACTAGACCAACAAACCAAGACCTCAAATCTTGTTGGCTCTTTCGTTTATTTTTCCCTTTTATTTCTTCTTCTTGTTGCCCTTATTCATTCTTGTTACCATCGATGATGGAGTAAAACCAAGGTATCAACGACTTCTTGATCTTTATCAGCGATTAATTAAGCCTAAGCGTTTTCCCAACTCCCATGTGCATCTACTTCACATTTAGGTTGGTCGTCCTTGGAAACACTATAAGAAAATTTTTTTTACAAATATAAGAGTACTACTGTCAGATTTTAACATATTCAACGAATTTTTCAACCTATAAAATTTGTCAGTACATGTCTCATCGATAGCACCTTACCGACGTATTTTAGAATCTGTCAAAACGTTTGTAACAAAAATATCTATCAAAGTTAGACTGTCTAAGTTGACCATTGTCTGAACTATACCGATGGATAATATTTGTCAAAAAAATTCTTCGGTATAAAACGTTTTTTTTTACTGTGAAACAACACATTCATTAGAATTTTTGGTGGTTACACTTCTTTTAAAATATTGAGAAGCCCACTTCTGCTTTCCTTTCTTTTTGTCCTTCATGAATACCTTTTGTATAAGAGTCCATTTGAGATAATAGGTCAGATTTAACTACTTTGTCGACATGTCAATACAAAAATTATATAATAGTGTAAATGTTTTTTACAGTAACGATACATGACAATTAAACTCTTGTTTTAGTTGTTCACAGGCCTAAACAGCCCAGCAAATTAGCATCAATTTGTTAAAGGAAAATACTTGAAAATTGAAAGGGAAAAAAAAGTAAAATGATTAAAAGGTCTACTTTTTTCCATGCAACAAACTGTTCAACAATGCTTCTTATCTAAAACATGCTGATAGATGATGAAGTGATTGAATTATTAAAATAAGCAAATGGTTTAATGATTGTGATAAGAATGAATGTTGGCAAAGTTAATAAGCTGTAAAACAATGTTGTGGAGTGTGGACTGTCATACCACACAATTGAGTTGACACCATGAAAGGAACAAAGCATAAACACAAAATACAATTTTATTTTATTTTTTATAAAAAAGGTGAAATGTACCCAAGGGGCTTCATTATATTCTCGTAGCATGTTGCAAGTTAATGAAATTAATCTANAAAAAATATTTTAAAAAATTATTATGCTACAAAAATATATTTAATAAAACTTGAAATTCATAAATACATTTACCTCCATAACAAAGCACAAATAAAGATGAAATATATGAGTTCTAAGTAATTCATACATAATACATATAACATAATACATAGTATTGACTACTGAACATCACAAGAAGCGAGTTTGTGACGATGATGTCTTCAATCTAGAACACTAAAGCACAAATAGCAATGCAGAGGTCACGCACCCTGGTGGGAAAGATCCCTGAGCAAAGGATGAAATACATATGATGGATTAGCGACGGAGCAAAAGCAACAACGGAGCACGACGGAGGAGCACAACGGAGCACGATTGTAGGCGCGACTGTAAATGATAACTCTAAAATACTTAAATGACCTAAATCTAAAAACTCATAGATATGCAAAACAATATCAAACTTTTTTTGTCCCTAAAAAAAAAAAAAACCTGCCTGTGTGGTAAACTCGCGATTTTATCCGATTTTATACGATTTTATGCGAGTTTACCCGATTTTACCCGAGTTTACCTGACTTTACCCAGAAACGAGTTTATATGCGATTTAGCTCGATTTTACTACCTAAACTCGTAAAATCGTACGATTTTATGAGTTAAAAAGCGATTTTGATAACTATGCTCCCCCCTATTAATCACTATCTGAGAAGCAATTAATAAAAGTGAAAAAACTGGTTGCTGCCACAGGTTCAAAATTCTCTACTTAGAAGCTATCAACAAACTGGGTTGTTGCTTATATTTGATGAGTAAATGGAAAGTGGGGAATTCTTGTGCCACATGTGGCAAGAAGGTTTTTTCTTTTTCCCCCTCAAAAGCTTTTAAACCACCGTTAACAAGGAGGCAAGCAACTGTACACAAAGGAGGGATTGCAAAGTAATAGAAGTAGCAAAAGGAAACCAAAAAAATAAACCCACTATTGTACAAACCAAGCAATCTCTCCGCACCAAAAACACAAGCAAAGACTATCAAAGCTATACCTGTAAAAGCATCACAAAAACCAAACAATGGCCAAGTACCTCAATCCCTTTAACTATGCCATCAAGATTGGGATAGATGTTTGGACTAGCAAAATCTCCTGTATGACACACCAATAAGCCAAAATTAAACGCTCAACAGAATTCATTCATTGTTCCAAAAGAATCTCCATCTTCTACGAGAGGAGGATCTTAAGTATGGTGTGATACATTATCAAACTCACTTATCTAATCAAAAGTTATATGAGTTTAATTATTATTTACTAACAATGTATAAAAAAAATTTGTACTGTCATTCAATAAAATAATTTACACGGTCTATTAACAGTAATTAAACTCTTAATTAGTTTCTTTACATTATCCAAGTAAAAAAAATTATTAAGTCATTCAATCATGTGTTGTATGAGAGCACATGATTTTTTTTTTATTTGAATAACAATATAAATTTTTTTATATTTGTTAAAAAGATAAAATCATTTAATTGTCTTTACCAAATAATTTAAACATGATTATCATATTTTGTCATATTAGGAGAGAGAAACACGCAAACATTTGAATTAGGTTCCATCAATTTTAAAAGAATTTCACTTATCCAAAATCTTTGTACCAAACACAATCATTTTCACACATGAGAGGAACCAAATCCATGAACTAAGACCCTATTCGCTTAAAAAAAAATTTAAAAACTTGTCAAATAACTTAAATTTACCAAAATTAAATCTGCATTTTCACTGTTGCTGGCAAATTCACAACATTTTTTTTTTTTTTTTAAAAGGTCAAAAGTGTTTCGGAGAATAAATTGACAAACAGGCCCTATATTTTTGGTCTCAAGGCTTTTTTTCGGATCCAGATTGATCTGAAGGGAAGAAATTATTATCACTATGACATTTTTTGTTTTTTAGATGGCTTTGGACCTGTGTGGGTCAGGAAGCAGGCCACGACCTTCTACTTCATGGGCTGGGCTTATCCAAGCCGAATCAAGTATTACATCTTCTTCTCTAACACCCTCGTAAAATTCAAAATACTAGTATAATAGTATTTAAGATTTAGTCAAGTGTTTAATTGACTCAAATTATTTATTATTTTAAATTTATTATTGAATTCACAAGTCACAACAGTTTAAATACAATGGATAATTTTACCTTTATAAAAACATTAATATAAAAAAAGAACCAATATGCATCTATACTATTCTATAAATTTGTTAAGTAATTGCTTTTTTTTTGTCTCTTGGTTATATTGAATAATTTTTGGGTTTCTGACCTATAATAAAAAATAAAAAAATCATTATAAGCATTGTTATTAAATTCAGTTTGAAGTATGACCCGGTCACCTTATCAGATCACTGAGTCACTAGTTCAATCAGTGAGTCACTTGTTAAATTATATATAATTAAATAAATATATAAAATATATTAAAAATAAAATAAGTACAATAAAATAGTACAAATAATTAACAGTTAAATAAAGTTTACATATAATATATATAATTATTTGCACATAATTTCAAAAGATAGTATGTAGCCTAATGGTATGAGCTCGCTCTCTTGACAACTTTCCTTGACCCACCCCACTACATCTTTACCCATTAGCCACTATATCATGTTCAATATTGGGCAAGTACATACACAGAGTGCTTGTAAAAGCCCACTAATTATAATATTAAAAGTTAAAATGAATTTATCATCTCATGTAAATTTTTCACATGATCTTGTCTTGTGTGATGTTTTATCATTAATTGATAAAGTGAAACTCATACATGACATAAATAAATTTTTAAAAAAATTATGGTGAGAGATCACACATAACAATATCATGTGAAAAATCTATTTGAGATGATTCATTTCTAAAGTTAAAATGATTTACTCAAGTTCTTGAAAAAGAGTGCTTGTTGGGATATGTAGCCTTTAATGTTTCATTTCTATAGATGTGGAAAGTAGATTTTCACACAATTTTTTTTGTCAAAATAATAATTTATTCAAGTCATGAATTCATTTATGATCATATTTAGGATCTAGAATTGTGTATGAAATTAAGACTTAAAATTAGAATTGAAATTCTTAATTCTAGTTTTTGTGTTTGACATAACTTATAAAATCGGAATTATAATTTCACAAAACCAATTTCATAAAACTGTAAAACAACCAAGATAAACTTTTCTTGAATCTTGCCACATATCCCACAAATCTCATTAAGTGTCTCCCTCCATAGTAAAGTTTATATAATTCTTTCTCTTTCTCATTGACAAAATAATTGACACAATTCCCTTAGACGAGATATTTATCCGACTCACATAATTCTCTCTCTACCCTTTTATGCTCTTTATCATGAATCTCAAGATGATATCAGCGTCATGACATCTGCCATAAAAAGTTGTATGATGTGAGTCTGATATAGACTCACAACGAGAACCACCTAATAACTATTTAACTAGCACCAATCATGTCTCTAATAATTATATTCAGTCGATCTTATAAGGAACAAATACAACGTAACATCGTAAACAACAAGGAGATGAGACATCTCATTGAATTGTGAGAAGCAGAATAGAGTGGTCAATAACTAAAGAGAGAAAAAATTCATAATCTTGAACCCTCAGAATACAACAATTAGATTCATTATCTAGGCTCCAAGATTCTTGTTTTCTTTACAAAGGCTTCATTACTCCTTGTAGTCAATTTTCACTTTTTGTGAGCATCAATTTTTCACTCTTTCATAAACTCAACCCGTCTTTTTTTTTTAACACAAACAAGTCAATCAAATATCCAACAAAATTTATGAAATTTCTACATTTTGAGGGCAAAATCGAGTGTAAATTTAAAATCATAAATTCGTAAACTTGCTACTGACTTTGTTAGAGTTTATTTAAACTTATATGAGTTTACACAAAAAAGAGTCTATATTAGTGTTAACTCATTTTTATATGGTAGGATCGTAAACTCGTAAGAGTTTAAAAGTTAACTAGAGAGTTATATAAGTTGAGAGCTTGAGTTTGTAACACACACATATATTATTATTATTAAGAGATTATTTCCACGAGCAATCGTTGTAATTTATTCCTGTAGCCCCATTAGTTTAAGCGCAAAGTTAGCGGGACATGACTATTGTATCCTGGGGAGTATTGGCTATGAAGACCATTTGGATTGAGTTATAAACTTGTGGTAGCAAAATATTCCTAAACTTAGTGTTTAGCACACCTCAGCCAAGATGATAAACATATGTAATATTATTGTGTTATTTGATTTTAATTCGTTAGTTTCAATTTTTGTGATTAATAATATGTTGAGATTCATTTTAATTATATTTCTTTATTTCTATATTATTTTTGTCATTTATTAATAAATTTTTCAACATCACCTAGGAGATTGGGATACATTTTGCTCACCTAAATCAGCTGGAGTCTTGGGACTTAGGAAACCCAGAGTTACAAATAATCTTTTCATAACCAAATTGACTTGGGGTTAATTAATTGCAAAGATTCTCTTTGGGTCTAGATCATTTGTTATAAATATGGGTGTGGCGATGATTTCTCTGAAGTCTATTTCTCTCAAGTCAACTTCTTCTAATACTTGGAAACGTATTTCCCAGGTTTGATGCTCTTTCTCTCATAACTTAATATGGAGGATTGGAAATGGTCGTTCAATAAGGTTTTGGAATGACCATTAGATTCCTAGTATACATTGTTTGAGGGATTTTGCCATTTGTAATATTGATGATAATCTAACGGATCAAGAAGTGTGTGACTACATAGACAGCTTAGGGAATTATAACTGGAATTTGTTATGTTTGGATAAGTAGCTAAGGAAGGAATGACAATAAATGGAATGACTTTTTATTAAAGTGTGTTAGGATGTAATTTTAATGGAGGATATGAGACGGATAAGGAAGGTCACTTTATCTTTCCTTGACCACTTAAACTATCCATTTTTTGTACCTTCAATTTGGGGGTCAAGGAGGGACTATGCTTTATTTTTGTTCCATTCCCTTCTAAGAGAATGAGTTGGTTTAAGCTTCTCATTTCCTTGCCTTTCCCTCCTAGTCCAGTAAGGGCCATGCACTCCCATCATCTAAAAAACTCTCAAACATAGCCTTAGTCTCCCCTTCGACACAGTGAAGTTATTGATTCCCATTAAGGCCCCAGATGTTGTTGCTTGACTTCCTTATGCTTCTGACAAGTTATCCATTAAATCTACGTATGATAATATCTACACGGTTGAGATACAAAGTAACTATGATTGGCCTAAGGTTTGGAAGGTTGAAGGTCTTGGACGGTTTTAACCATTTCTTTGGCTCGGTGCTCGTGGTGCTCTTAACAGATGATAGACAGTCCAAGATGGGTATGGGTTATCTTGTGGAGTATGCCTTGTGTCGTGATTTTATTGAGACAGTGCTCCATGTCTTGCGTCTGTCCCTTCAGGGTTGGTTTGTGTTTCTTTTTTCCAAAAGCCAAAGACTAGTCGTTTAAGTCGAATGCGGCTTCTCAACGTGCAACAACGCTTTCGTTGATTTAGTGTTGGAAATATCCGATGGTTGCCCTCACCTCTTCATTGGCTGAAGCTTAATACTGATGGTTTAGTGATTCTTAGAAGAAACATTGCGGTTTGATTCGGGATCCTAACGATCGATTCATTTGTGCTTACTCAGCCAACACGAGTAATTCTACCATTACTACGACTTACATGGGGTTGAAATTTGCTGCAGAGGTTAATTTGCAGACTAGATGTGAACACCGACTCTCTATGTGTGGTGAATTCGTATCTCTCGTGTTTTTTGAGAAACAAACCATTGTGCTGAAGGCTTAGCAAAGCATGGGTGGGTGCTATGTTTTTCGATTCAATTCCTCCCTTTATTTCCTATGACTTTCACGCTAAATTGATTGGAACTTTGTTTCTTAGAATGGTGGTAAGGTGTTTGTTTTTCTTGAGCGTTCTCAGTCTGTCAGTTATTAAAAAAATGATAAACTAAAAATGAGTCAAATATACACCATACATACACCTTATACTTATATAAATAAAATTTGTGTTTTAATGCATGTAATGTTTGTGCACTTAATTAAGTATAATTGAGAATATCATCTATAAGTTTGTAATGTTTGTGCACTCATGAAAATAAAGTTTGTGGATTATTAACGGTGTATGTACAAATAACATTTTTGAATAAAAAATATGATTAGATGAATCTATATTTAAAATTAGTTTCATTTTTGTTTTAAGGAAAAACCCTCAATTTCGTCATTGACAAAATTTGTTGGCCAAAATCGTTCCTGTAAAAACATAAAAGCCAATCAAGCTAGTTCTTTTGTCAATTTCTTAACGGTAATTGCTGACATGAAAAATAACAAAAAGACAAAAGTGATTGATCTAAAATTTTACACAATTATGTGTTACATTAACAATTGTCGTTAAAAATTAATGAAGAGTTTAACTTGATCCACTTTTATATTTTGCATGAACAATTTTGACAGACAATTTTTGTTAGGGATAAAGTTAATCGAACCGGAAATATGCGGGAATGAAATTGGAGTTTTTTTTCCTTGTTTTAAAGTTAGACAATTAACTTTAAATTAAATGACAATAATAATAAGAATAATGAAACACTAGAATAATTCCATGTAAAGTAAATGGTAATTTCACGGGCTTCATCCAAGAAACTCACATACACAAACACAGAAATCGCCTTCTCACTAGCAGTAGTAGTGCGTAGTCGTGTTCCTTTTTACCTCTCAGCTTCTTGTTCACAGTAGGGTTGTGTCTCGTTTTGTGCCTTCGCAGCTCACAAACAAAAACGCGACCTTACTCTCTCTCTCTCTCTCTCTCTCTCTCGACCCTATCATTCTCCTCCTCTTCTCACTCTCATAAACCCTAACTCTGTGTCTCTCTCTCTCTCTGCAACTGCAACAATGGGAGCTTCGCTGCCACCCAAGGAGGCCAATCTCTTCAAGCTCATTGTCGTAAGCTTCGATTCTCTCTCTCTGTCTCTCTCTCTTTACTTTCGTGCTTCGCTTATCCTCGCTCGATCCAACTTTAATCGCGCTCTGTTTTGATTCTGGTAGAATCTGTTTCCCTCTTTCAAAACCCTAAGATTATCGCCGCTTTCTTTACGCTCTGTTCGATTATTCCCCGCAGAATCTGATTCCCGCGGCGTATCTGAAAAAGACGGATAGTTTGGGATCTTAGGGTTTTAATTTCTGTTTTGTTGTTAATTTCGTGGTGTATGAGCTGTGCTACTGAGTGTTCAAAAGCACTTAAGGGAATTCATAACTGATGGTTATGTATGCTACTTCTGAGTTTTGGTTTCTTGCTGGAGCATTTTTCGTACTGTTGTTTACTTGGTTGTTGGAGATTCTGCAGTTTAAGAGGGGTTTTTTGAGTTTATTGGTTTCTATGTATTCCTTTGTTTTCCTACTGCAAGCTGCAACCATTGGATGCCGGAAATTTGAACTGATAATTGGGGTTTCCCCGGTATCCTCATCTCTGTAAGGGTATAAGTAGTATTTACTCTTTAGTCATTAGCAGTGTTATCAACAGCAAAATACGGAAATAGCGTTTTGGCAAAAACCCGTTATTTTTTCCGCTATATCACCACTTTAACATTATAAATTACCAAAGCGGCCAGCTCCAAATCTGCTACGCTATTCCGCTATTTGACAACACTGATCGTTAGCAGCCAATATTAAACTATATATGTTCTTTTTCTTTGAAGTATAATATTGATTATCGAAGAAAATATATGTTCAGTTAAAAGTTTAAGTATGATGCGCTATTAGTGCAAAAACATTTTACAGTGTCAACTAATCAAGTATTAGCTTGGTATGACTTTTAAGGTAGTTATGGTAAGAATTGTGTAGTTTTAATGATTTGTCTATTGTCAATATATGATTGAATTAGGGTAGTTAGTCTTGTGGGATCCCGGCATCCCATCCCATCGCAGGCCCTCTCCGAAATGGGAAACTCGTTTTGTCCCAGATTTTCACCCCACCAAATCTCGGCTGGGATGATGTATTTTGCAGAATATTTATTCTACCCTCTTTTTGTTTTCCTGTTTTTTTATTTATTATAGGGGCATATGGGTCATTTCTCGTGCATGGGACTTGGAACTACGGATTAGTGGATTATTTTATGACTATTGATGAATGAATGAGACAATAAGTTTAATTTTCGATTTTATTTTAACATTTATATGTATTTTATATACTTCATTACATTTCAAATAATTTTTATACATTGTCATCCCGGCCATCCCATCCCGCTATCCCATGGGATCCCCTTTTTCAGCTCGACTGGGACAAGCTGAGAACTGGGATTTACTACCTTGGATTGAATGATTGTGTAAAAAGGTTTTTCAACAAGAGGGTATCAAAAGTAAATTCTTAAAAAGCATCGGTACTGGGTTTAGGGTTTAGGGTTTAGGGTTTATGGACAGTGATCTCAACTGTCAATAACTAAAACATGATAAACTATGGGCGTTTAAAAGGGAAGCTAATAATGTCAAACATGATTAATGATAAGTAATTAAATGAGAACATGTTTAACACTGAGCATGTCAATGCCCTTACGAAAAATGAGGCTACCAAAAGAATGTCAATTGATAAAATCATGATTGTGGTAATATTTAGTGCCTCTATAAGATTAAAACAGATGTGAGTAGCTGAAGTGAATTCCTTGCTTTGAATGTGTTCTGCTTTGTTCGTGTTCATTTCAATAGGTTTTCTTTTGAGGAAATTTTCCATTCATTCCTTGCAAGCTTATGCAGCTAAATTTTGATTATCTTATCATTAGTATATTTATTAAGTGAAATGCTCTTTTATTTTTGAGGTTAGGGATAGATGTTATGTGGAGCTTATTTGTTCTTTTTGCTGCAGAAATCATATGAAACCAAACAATACAAAAAGGGCCTCAGAGCAGCTGATGCCATTTTGAAAAAATTTCCAGATCATGGAGGTATAACATTTTTTTTTGGTTGCAATTCTTTGTCTATGCTCTTACCTCTGCGGGGAATTTTATTTCTTTCTTAGTTGTTTCAGTGACTCATGCAACAAATGCAATGTCAGTAGTTTTTTCCCCCATGTACAACTTTTACCTTTTCTATCTTTTCATTTCCATTTGCAGCATATTTTGTTCCTTTGGTTATATGTATATTTTTAATTTGTGTCTGTTCCCTTCTGGATGATAGAAACTTTATCGATGAAGGGTTTGACATTAAATTGCATGGATCGTAAGTCTGAAGCATATGAACTTGTTCGGCAAGGATTAAAGGTCTGTGTGTTGTCTTTGGCGTTATATCATTTTTCAACCTTAAAATCATTGTTTGTCTGATGATTCAGCCTTAATCTTTGTTCTGGTACAGAATGACCTTAAAAGTCATGTTTGCTGGCATGTCTTTGGTCTCCTTTATCGTTCAGACAGAGAATACAGGGAGGCCATCAAGTGTTACCGAAATGCACTGAAAATAGATCCTGACAATATCGAAATCCTGCGTGATCTATCTCTCTTACAGGTAGATTTTTAAATGTCTTCTGCTTCTGTTTGCTTCTCTATAGCTAATGAAAATTCAGAAAGCCTTTCATATAATTTATCAATGGTTTTTAACCTGGAAGATATTCTTTGATGCTAGCGTGTACTTAAGTCAGAAATCACATTGTTAGAGTCTGTTTGGTTTGTAGGAATGTTTTATGTTTTTGAAGAATTTGATTTCCAAGAATCTACTTTCATCTTAAGATTTTTTAAATTTTAGAAATTCGTTTGGTTGGACAGTTGAATCATGTGAACAGAATCCACTAGTTGTGTGCTTGTGCCTTGCACGTCAGGAAATGTGTGCAAAAGCTTGATGACACATTCAATATAGTGAGCTATTGATAATATATTTTGCCAATACTATTTGAATGTTACTTTGAGTAAACAAAAAACTACTTTTCTAAGTTGAAAAGCTGTATTGGAAACTTCTTTAACATCCCAATACACTAGGAAGATCATACTTCATTCATTGTAAAGATTAGTGTAACTCATCATACAAAAATCATCTTACGCTCAGTATAAACTGGAGCAAATAAATGTTCTGGCTGTTCTATTGTACCATGTATAGGCGCACACCCACCCACAATTCTTTAATGATGCAATTTGTTTTACTCATGCTGTTTAACTCCTCATTCACAGGCTCAAATGCGAGATTTAAGTGGCTTTGTCGAGACAAGACAACAACTTTTGACTTTGAAGTCAAATCATCGCATGAACTGGATTGGTTTTTCTGTTGCCCATCATTTGAACTCTAAGTATGGTTTGGATTCATGTTAAAGGTTTTTCCGATTGATGAACCTTGATCTGCCTTTATGTGAATTATTATTAACATGTTGGTCTAAGAATTATATTCTTTTGTTTGGCAATGATTCTTCCTTATTGTTGTGGTGTTGCCCTTGACTTGATATATGTAGTTGGCACTTCACCCCCAATTGTACTTTCTTCTTTGCTTCTTAATTCCACATAAGAAGTGTAATTCTTGTGCGGTTGTTTGCTGGCAATTCCTTTTCCTTAGGTTATGCAAGAGTTCCTAAGGACCTGGCATTTTTGCCTTTATCCTACTGGGTCCAAAGAGACATGTTGTTGTGCCAAGTTACTGCATAATTATTAAAGCTTTCATTGTCCACAAACATTAACTGTCGTGATATCCTCAACTTATGAGTGTCTATATTTTCTATCTTATATTGGAATGTAGTGATCAATTTTTTTGTGATGCCATGATTCAAAGCTTGATTCTAGTACTTTATAATATGGTTGTGTTTCTTTAGAGAGAAAAAATGGTGAGAATTAAGTTTTGTAATTTGTCTCTACTCCCATTCAATGGATGGTTTTGTTCACCAACCCCACCAATGGGAAAATGCTTTGTTGTAATGGATGGTTTTATTCACATTGTTGATTGTAGAATACTTGTTTTTGTTTGAAATCGTTTACGTGGAATGTTTACCTGAAAGGTTGTTCCATGGTGTAAACATGTAGTTATATGTGTGAGCTTTCTTTTCCTTTAGTTACTAGAGTTGGCACTCTGAAGCTTTGTATGGTGTTATTCTATCTTGCTATAATCCTAAATAGATGTTATTGAAACCAACATAATTTTGTTCTTTTGGTAGTTAGTAATCTTGTCCTTTCAAATGTGTAACAGTGCATCCAAGGCGGTCGAAATTTTGGAAGCCTATGAAGGAACTTTAGAAGATGATTATCCCCCAGAAAACGAACGGTGTGAGCATGGAGAAATGCTTTTATATAAGGTTTTCCTCTGTCAGTTGTCTACTACTGTTTCTTGTTTAATGCATAATGCTTTTTCACATAATTGTTGCTTGATGTGGTTTACAGTTTGATGCCTAAGTGAGGTTTTTGGAATTTGAAAGCTTTATTGATTAGAATATGAGCAAACCCTTTGTAGGGTTTGTGTAATTAGAACTCTCTTTGGTGTTATATGATGCTTTTCTAAATGTCAACAATAGCCAGTACTTGCTATGGCTTCATTAAACAATTTGTAAATATTTCATTACTTTATTTTAAATTTTAGATTTTGGAAATTATCTGACTCTAGTCAAATTATTGAACTTAGTTGATGTGAATAATTTTTCTGTCACTTCTACTTATTGATGTTTTAAGAATATGAAGTTTTTCTGGTGGTTCAGAAGCTGATGTTATACACTCTGCAATGGTGGTTTTCGGTCATTTTTTTGTGCAGATCTCTTTGTTAGAGGAATGTGGATTTCTTGAGAGAGCTCTGGAGGAGTTGCGCAAGAAAGAGTCAAAAATTGTATGTTATTTGCACCTGTGGAATATGATGATGTAACTTGTTATGCATGATATAATAATTCTTTCCTGATTATGTGCTTTTAGGTTGATAAGCTTGCATATAAAGAACAAGAGGTTGCCCTTTTAGTGAAGCTTGGTCGCTTAGAAGAAGGGGAAACTTTGTACCGGACATTACTTTCCATGAATCCTGATAATTATAGGTAATTTAATGGCTGCTTATATTTTAAGTTGGAGTGTCTCAATTGCAAAGTTTTTCTGCTTGTTTAATTAGACTTTCAGCCTTCATGGTATCATTTGCTCGCTTCTATTCTCTCAATGAATTTTTTCTCATCTACAAAGATTCTTACTGAATCAGTATTTCAAAGTGTGAGATGAGATGCATATTTAGGGTTTAGGATAAGATCATTTGAGTTCTTTCTGTTAATTGGATACTTTTTGTCAGTGCATGTTCAGCTATACGGGTATATATTGAGTCCATAGACAAGTTCTCGTTGAAGCTGATATTTGGGAACTTGGAGCTCCAGTTTACTAATTTGGACAACCAAATGTTGAAAAGATGCACCAAATGTTGAAAAGATGCAACTAAATCTTTTGTTTCAAGATATTATATACCTCTTAACCAGTTTTAATTCATTTGTCTTGGCTGCATTTTTCTGTTCATTTGTCTAAGCTTGCTACTGGAAGTTTTAATTAGTTCTATGCATTATGAATTTTTGTTGTTTACCTAATAATATCTTGCTGGTGGATGGGTGGGTTCTGCGCCAATTTTGATGCTCCAATCTAGATTAGGATAAGCACGTATTGTCCCAATTTTTCAGAGAAGATATTAGATTTACTTTTAATTTGCTACCAGCGTAAATGGATAAGGGCATAAATTTGGTTGAGTTGCTGTAAATGTTGCTTTATTGTCATCTCTGGTTGGATTAAATATCTAGGTTATATTTGATTTTGTCTACTCTGATTCAATGGTGTGTATGCAAAATAATTGTTTAGTAACTCATTCTCTAAGCAGTTTCTTTTGTGTTGACATTCAGGTACTATGAAGGTCTCCAAAAATGTGTCGGGTTGTATTCAGAAAATGGCCAGTACTCTCTGGATGAAATCGAACGGTTAGATTCCTTGTACAAAACACTGGACCAGCAATATAAATGGTCTTCTGCTGTTAAGGTGACAGTTTATTGTTGCAGTTGCTAGTTATACCTAATTTTGGGTTAATATATTCCCTTCTATAGCCATCTTATAAAATGCGTGCTAAAGAAGTAGTCCTGGTTTTGGTGACCACTTCATAGATCAGTGGGTGTGTCGTCTTTATATTGTTACATATCATAGCAATAGCATAGATAAATGCTTGTGGTCCATGGCCATGGGTATTTCATTATTTCTTAACAAAATAAGTAGTACTGTTGGAGTGCACATATTTTTGTTATGAGCGAGTTTCATTCTCCATTCGATCTTTTGTTTGGCAGAGAATACCACTAGATTTTCTGCAAGGTGACAAATTTCAAGAAGCAGCAGATAGTTATATTAGGCCTCTCCTAACTAAGGTATACACAATTTCTTTCCATATCACATTATGCTTGGGTTAGTTGTTTCAGAATTAACTGATATCCCTTTTGGTGTTTTGTTTTGTCTAGGGAGTTCCATCTCTGTTCTCTGATCTTTCTTCTTTGTACAATCACCCTGGGAAGGTCAGTTTGATTGCTTACATTTCTACTACTGAAAGAGTTGGGACTTCTTTTAATTGATTTCCTTTCATCATACTATATGGGGATGCTTGAGGGAGAGTCTTGGCGCAATGGTAAGGTTGCTGCCTTTTGACCTGGGGGTCATGTTTTCAAATCCTGAAAACAGCCTTTTTGCTTGCAGTGGTAAGGCTGCGTACATCCACCCTCCCTACACCCCCATTAAGTGGGAGCCTTGGGCACTGGGCCACCCCTACACTGGATTCTACTGTTTCTTTGGATTCTGATTGTTCCGTTTATTTTCTTGAACTTGTTCAGGCAGACATTTTGGAACAACTTATTCTTGAGTTGGAGCATTCACTTAGGACGTCAGGCCAATATCCAGGGAGGTAAGATGTACCTGTTAATGTTTGTAACAAAAAAAGGATATATTTATTAACTTTTGTGTTGTGCATGAATTGAGTAAAATGTTCATATGGTGCAAATGTCGTCTTGCCACTCTCTTGGTTAACTTTTCAATGAAAAATGAGAAGAAAACTGCAAGCCAAATTGCCAAACAAACCTGTCCAATGTCTTTGTATTTTTGTGATTGAAATCTCTTGGAACAACCATGTGCAACGTACCAAAGGAAAACCATGAACTCAATCCTGTGCTATCGCAAATGAATTGCAAATAGCCTCATGGATTTTAAGAGTTATTTTCTTCTGCTGCATAACTAATCTTTGTTTATAATTTATACAGGGTGGAAAAAGAACCCCCTTCGACTCTTATGTGGACTTTGTTTTTATTGGCTCAGGTTGGTAGCTGTATTCATGTTGTTTTTGGATTCATTTTTCTTCCCCTTCTTTTTTTCCCCCGCTTAAAAAGTGTGCTGGTGCAGCATTACGATAGACGGGGCCAATATGAAATTTCTCTGTCCAAGATCGATGAGGCCATAGAACACACACCTACTGTCATTGATCTATATTCTGTCAAGGTTTGCTCGTACTTGTACATAATTTTTTATAAATAATTTTCTGCTTGTTCTAGGATTACTTCATTTCTTTGCTGTCCTTCTGTTATGTTGTAAATCTTTGCATTCTAAGTTAACAGGATACAACTACAGAGCTATTGACGCTTAACTATCGATTGGGCTCTTTAAGCATTTCTATGTAGTACGAATAATTTGCTCAGAAAGCCACACCAAGAATAAATGGAAATCATTGAGAATTTGAACATCTGTCAGGCCTAGTTACATAACTTACTGGCATGTTCAATTTCATGTTTTTCTCTTTTGAGAACTTTGTGCTAAATGGCTTTTGGCGATTGGTTTTTTGCCTTTTGGCCTTGCAATTTCGAACACTTCACTTTACTCATTTCAGAATGCTCAAATGGCAGATATTTATCCATTTCTCATTAAAAAGGTAAATATTAAGAAAAGATGTGTTGTGTCCTGCTCAATAAATCAAAGTTCTTAAATTTTAAAGATTTGGTTGACCCAAAAAATGTTAAAACTTGAATATGACATCAGAAAGCACTTCAATTATGTTTTTCTTTGAAAAAATAGTGATATCCACTGATATCATAAGTATATAAATACTTGCCACAAAGACCATATAATCAAATTATTTTGGAAGTGCAATATAATTTTACAGATTTAGAGTTCAAGCGAGGAGAGAATATAGTAGGGCATGATATCACCCTATAATACACTAAGACTAGTAATTTGGTTGATTTGAACCATTCAGTAAAGAACATTATCAGAATTTTATAAATTAGCACCGTTTTGAAAAATTGGATGTTCGATATTATTGAGACCAGCCATTGAATGGTATAAGTCTTATAATCATGTGTTTAAGCCATGTTTTCTATGTATCATATAAATGTGAAGAGTTTTGGGAAATTTGTCCAGTAATCTAAAAAGATGACTTGCTGTGTTGAGGTAAAAACATGTTGAAAACTACTGTTTGATGGGCAAATCATTTGTGGGCCAAGGGTGCTTGTGATACTAAGGACTGATAAAACGGAGTTGAAACTGAATTTGGAATTACTCGTGATTTCCCCAAATGTCAGTACTCAAGACCATCATTGATTGAAATGCTTGTCTTTTATGACAGAGTCGAATACTGAAGCATGCTGGTGATTTGGCTGCTGCTGCTGCATTTGCAGATGAAGCTAGATGTATGGATCTTGCTGATCGTTATGTTAATAGTGAATGTGTTAAGCGTATGCTGCAGGCTGACCAGGTTTCTTTCTTTCTCTCTCTCTCTCTCTATATGTGTGTGTGTGTGTATTATAATGGAATGTCAGCCACACGGCTATTGTAATTTGTGGCTTTCTTTTTTGCCTTTGCTGACTCTACTATATTTATCTATTTGTTTGATACCAAGGTGGCTTTGGCAGAAAAAACTGCTGTATTGTTTACGAAGGATGGGGATCAACACAACAACCTCCATGACATGCAGTGCATGTGGTTGGTATATAATAATGTTTTAATATTTTGCACTATCCGATGGATGTTGTGTTCTAATTTCTTAACACATTCTGACATCTATCTTTGGAAGGTATGAGCTTGCCTCTGGTGAAAGCTATGTTCGGCAGGGTGATCTTGGTCGGGCACTCAAGAAATTTTTAGCAGTGGAGAAGCATTATGCTGATATTACTGAAGACCAATTTGATTTTCATTCATACTGCTTAAGGAAAATGACTTTGCGTACTTATGTGGAAATGCTTAAATTTCAAGACCGCTTGCACTCACATGTATACTTCCATAAAGCAGCAGCTGGAGCTATCAGGTGAATATCATGTTATCATTTGTTAGTATACTGCGTGGGTTGTTATGCTTGTTAGTGTAGTGCAGAATGCAGTGGTTCTGCACATGTATGGGAGTTACAAGAACTTCACTCATACAATTAAGGTGCAATGCATATTTGAAACTGAAATTGTGATTGTTTCTGATTTTTTTTCTTTTATGTTTCTCTTCCTCAGACCACACGAGGCCAAGAGTGTTCTCAGTTCTCACATATGCTGCATGTTTTGTCTGGTTTTATAGTTTTATTGACGTAAACAACACTACTTAAGTGCTGCTTTAACTGTTCATCCATAATATTATTAAGTCAAGTACAGAAATTTGCTTCTGATCCTGTATGCATGATTCCATGGCTGTAAATTGTGATCTGCAGATGTTATATTAAGTTGCATGATTCTCCACCGAAGTCTGCAGCTGAAGAAGATGATGATATGTCAAAGTTGCTTCCCTCCCAGAAAAAGAAAATGAGACAAAAACAGAGAAAGGCAGAAGCAAGAGCTAAGAAAGTATTGTAGTCATTGCTATAGCTTCTTTGGAATTTCATAAAGGGAAGATTCTCATCCTTTAGTTTTATTTTTGTTTAGGAGGCAGAAGAGAAGAACGAAGAGTCAAGTGCCAGTGGGCTATCGAAGTCTGGGAAACGCCATGTAAAACCTGTTGATCCTGATCCACATGGAGAGAAGTTGTTGCAGGTTGAATTTTGATTCTTTTTTTGTCCCTTCTGCAGTTTAATTATGTGAATGTCATGTACTCATTTAGCAGACTGATAAAATTAGTATAATGCATAATTAATGTCAGGCCTGTCAATGTCTCCACAAAAACTCATTTTAAACATTTACCTGTCATTTTGTGGATACTATGCTTATTATAATTGTTAAGGAGATATATTCCTGTTTTTTTTGTGCTTTTTGCTACTTAGGTTGAAGATCCGGTGTCAGAGGCCACAAAATACTTGAAGTTGCTGCAGAAGAATTCACCTGATTCATTGGAGACACACTTGCTTGCGTTTGAACTGTATACAAGAAAACACAAGACTTTGCTTGCTTTCCAGGTATTTTTGTGTTGAAAGAGGATCAAGGCTTGTCATTAACTTTGGCTAACAGTTATGGATATGTACGTTGCTATTTTAAGCATGTTACAAGTGTCCGGGGGAGATCTATTTTGTTACCATACAATTAATTCCAATCGTGTAACCCTGTTTATTTGAATAATTTTATTTGTATATCTTGTGATGTTATATTACACATCTTTTTTCTATATCTTTTTAGACTAGAATGCCAGTTAAATGTGTTTCTTCTGTATCTTTTAAACTACAGGCTGTGAAGCAGTTACTGAGGCTGGATGCTGAACATCCTGATTCTCATCGTTGCTTGGTATGGTTTTGCTTCTGAAAAACAAATCATTCCATGTTACTGGGATTGCAAGTTTGCCTTTTTTAAACTTTTCATATCTAATCAAAATAACAATACAAATTGATTCCATTATATGCTTTGTGCCATACTTTTTGAATTATTATTTTTTCCAATGTGGCCATACTTTTGAAAAATTGTCATTATTATAGTTATTATTGTTCTAATGATAAAAATTCTTTGTGGTGGGTACTATGAGTTGCATGAAAAGCCTGAATATTAGGATTTGAAGGAAAATATTTCTATGCATTTGGTACCTCCTGTCATAAAAATTATTTGTTCTTAGTTTTGGGATGTAATGTCCTCCCTATTCTTGTGATTTCTTTTTTCCTCCATCAAACACCCCCTCTCCCTCCAAATAAAACTTTCCGCTGGCGTTTATTTTGCTTCGTATGATGCAGATTAAATTCTTCCATAAAGTGGGGTCCATGAATGCTCCTGCAACTGACAGTGAGAAACTGATTTGGAGTGTCTTAGAAGCTGAACGCCCAACTATTAGGTTCTTGACAACTGATTTTTCTTTTTTTTTTTTTTATATTGTATTTTTGGAGGCTGGTATACAAAACTCTTTTAATTCATTTTATGATTATGATGATTTAATTTTAATATAATTTATTTATTCCATTTTTGCAGCCAGCTGCATGAGAAATCTCTATTCGAGGCTAACAACTTTTTCCTTGAAAAACATAAAGGTCATAGCAACATTATCATCAACTTGGCATGGCAACACATTCTATGTTGCTTCTTTATGAAGATCTCTTACTTTTTTTTGTGTGCGCAGATTCTCTGATGCATAGAGCGGCTTGCGCAGAAATCTTGTACATTTTGGATTCGAACAGAAAGTCTGAGGCTGTCAAATTGATTGAAGAGTCAACAAATAACTTTGTGCCAAGGTAATGGCTTCACTACTGTGTGACGGACTGGCTTAACAAAGGGCGCTGGAAATTTCTCACTTAACAGAGCATGCTAGAAATCATCTCACCCAATTATTTTTTTTTTTTAGAGTGGACTTAGTCTACCTGTTTTAAAAATTAAAATTACTGGAAAACAAGAAGCTGCCCCTTTGCTCAGATAGAGATGAGATTAAGAGTGGGTGCAATACAAGTGTCTCCTGTTTGAGACAAATGAACTGGAGGGGTTTGCCCCCCCAAAAGCTAACTTTTTCTGTTTTTTATTCTTTTATAGAGGAGGTTGGTTGTCTTTTGCCCATAGATAGTAGGCATAACCAAAATGGAAATAAGGGGAAAGAGGCATGAAAGATGTAGTAGATCAAATAAAGCACAACAGATCGCTTTCAAAAATATAGTAAAACATCTTAAAAATGATGACTTTGTTAAGCAGTGTATTTTATCTAATTCTTGGACTTTGCCAAGCAGTGTACATGTTTGTATTATTGTATATGTACTTTACTCTTTCTTCCCGTCTAGGCCATTTTTTGTTTTAAACTTTGAGTGATGTTAATATTGAATCTTTCAATATGTTTTGCTAGAAATGGAGCACTTGGACCAATCAGGGAATGGACACTTAAAGACTGTATTGCAGTTCACAAACTTCTTGGAACAGTACTTGTTGATCAGGATGCTGCATTGAGTAAGTATAACTGGGACTCTCGGGTTGCCTTACATATTTTTCTGCTGGTTGGCCTTATGGTTTATATTTTCCAAGAATAGAATATTTGCCTATTTGGGGTTCATTTTCCTATGCGAATCTCTCAGATAAAAAAATGTTACTGATTGCTCTGAAGCAAGATTTTCTTATTTTAATGAATAGAGGAGTAAGGAGCTGGAAATTGTTCCCTGAAATGTTTTTGTTTTAATCTTGTCACTATTCTGGGATGGGATCAATGTTTTTTAATATAACACAGTTTCAAGGTTTTAGTTTTGATATAGCATTTAGCTTTGGTGTTCTTGTATTCCAAATAAAGAAATTCTAGTGCCTTAAATTCTTAAACTGTTACCTGAGTTTGTGCTGTTCTCTATTTTTCACTCCCTTCTCTTATTTCTATTTCACTTTTTGTAATGGTGCATCAGAAGATTAATTTTATACTCTTGCAGGATGGAAAGCGCGTTGTGCTGAGTACTTCCCTTATTCTGCGTTTTTTGAGGGAAGCTGCAGCTCTGCCTCTTCCAACTGGGTCTTAAGTCAGTTATGCAAGAACTCTGAAAATGAGAGCCCTAGCAATTCAGTCAGTAGTCAAAATGCAAGCTCCATCAAGTCAAATGGGAAGCTAGAGGCCTTTAAAGATCTCACTATTTGAGTAAGTTAAGCGCATCCGAGGCTAACGTATGTACCAAGCTTGGATGCTTGGTAAACCGAACTGCATTTGACACTCCCAAAAAACGACCCATCCCGGCAGCTTGCTGCGACGAGGGTCACAGTTTTGGTGCGGGTTATGGAAAATTTTACACACGTCACTTGAATGTACTTTCTTTGCCGAGTCGTCTACCTCTCCCAACTTTGAAATGTATTCCGTTTGCAAATGTGTATAAGTTTACCAAAGTTATGCTTTTAGGACTGGATTTTTTATTTGTTCACCCCTTTTTCCTGAGAGGTGGTAAGTGGGGCTTGATGGATTTCCACCGTTGTCCCAGGTTGGCATTTTGGTCTGTTGGGAGAGCTAGAGTTTTAGGGTTTCTGGTCCTGCATCCAGCCGACATAAGTTATATGGTGAGCATGTTGTACCTTTCTTATTTAATTGGCTTATATATCATGTATAAGCACTGAATTATGTTATAATTTTGCTACGGGAAGCTGAAATGGCAGCTTTTTAGTTTTGGATGAATTTAGCAAAAAAGAATTTGGGGTTTAGTACTGATTTTGTTTTGAAGCGCCTTCTGCTTTTCATCGTTCATAAAAAGATGTCAGTTATTTATCATTTCATGGGTTTGAGCGAGTTGCCATGTTTTGAAAGAGGGAGTATATATGGTCAATTTGTACGTTACTGAGACCTGGTTTGAAATCACAGTTTTCCTCCTTATAAAAAAACAATTTGGTTGGGTTCTTGACACCTTATTTGAATGCTATAACATCATCTTTTAAGAACCAATATGATGTTAGCAATCTCCATCAAACCTGAACTTAGTTCGTATATACAAATCTTGTAATGAATATGGTAGTGACTTTTCGCGCTGCTAGAATTCAATCTCAAAGCGCACAGCTGATAATCAAAGTTTTTTCATCTCAAGATGATTGGAAAGTCTTTATCCTAAAAGTTGGATGCTGTGGTGCACCCAATGATTCAGGGTGTATTATGTACCAAAATCATCTGCGATATATAGTTATAATTCTCCAATTTAGCTGCACTTTAGAAATCAAGTTAATTGCATTTAAAAAAACAAGAAAGGAAATTTGACTAATGGTGTTGGGAGTTGCTTGCCACGGCAGTGCCTGATAATGTGCGCTCTCTAGTGGATGTATCTTTTCGATGGTTTCGTCCTCGTGCTCATGATCATATTGCGTAGATTGGAGGTAGTTCTTGTGTTTATTCAGTAGCTTTTGATTTTAAATGGCTCTACGCATGGACAGCGGTGACAAAGCCCAGTAATTGAGTTCACACAAAGTGATAGATTGTTGGTTAAAAAATATTTTTTATTCTTATGGCTGAAGATTGAATCTATACTAACATGGTAAAGAAATAAGGTGAGTTATCATTACGTCATACCTCTTGGTTGACATTTTAATCTTCTTGACCTTCATTATTGTTGGGGTATGGTTGGGTTAACTTCCTTCCATTGAGAAATGCAGGTTTCTTTTTTAGTTAGTTCTTCACCATTCTTTGCCAACTTGGTTTATCATCATCGGGTTGTGGATTCTTTACCTATTTGTGGTAGCTGTGATTTTAATGAGAAATCTATTTGCATTGCCTTAGGGATTGTAGGTCCCTCGTCTGGTTTGGCAAAAGATTGGTGTTGATCACACTTTCATGGCAACTGATGATGTTTGCGGTTGGTTTGAGTTGATTGGCTCTTATCTGCAGATTACTTTGTTTGAACAACTATTTTGTCGATTTGGAGGAGTCATAATGAGAAGATTATTAGTTAGAATTTTTTATCTGTCTTTAGTACTGTTACAGACTATAGACGAAGGTTTCAGAGAGCTTTGACCCACTAAGGAGTGGGGGGAGGGGAGCTTGCCTTGCCTAAGGGTTCAAAGGGCTTTAGCCTACTAAGAAGTGAGAGCTCACCTAACACGCTTACACTCGTGAGCCCAATAGGAGAGCCCAAAAAGAGAGCTCTAAAATGCCTGCAAGAGGAGAGGGTCACAACACGAGTCCAAGAGAGAACAACCCAGTAAGCATTCTCTAGGCCGCGAGCCCAAGACTTTGGACCCAACTTGGCTCAACAAGTCCAAAGGAGGAAGTGACACATTCTCTTTCTGCAATCAGCAGACTGCGTAACTAACTCTTAGACAAGCGGGGAAAGATAAACCTCTAAGATAAGAGGAAGCCATTATTCAAATTCCCTACATTTTATCTCTATCTAATTGACCTAGCTCACCTATATAAGTACATAACCTAATGTCACCAGGTATCATTCATTCGCTTTCTAGAATATTCACCCAACACCTGTGCTTACTTGAACGTCAGAGTGCTTTTGTAGGTACATCTTGCCGCTGATCTCTCATGCACGAGGAGTCCGCTTTAGAGATTTCGTCCAGACGTTGGAGCTTCTGTCAAGGCACCTTCCTTAATCCTCTACTCGTATTCAGGTAACTTCGTTTCCTATGGTGCCATCCATCAGATTCACGTGGATTTGGGTGTTCTTGATCCTTGTGAAGGTGTGGGCAGGTTGTTCATAACTCATCTCGGATGATGTCTTGGGTTTGACTTGAGCTAGACACAGTTAAAGTCAACATTGATGGCAGCATGGTTATCAAACTCGTGAGTTTAAGTAAACTCGTGGAGCCTCCGTAAACTCAGATCGTAAACTCGTACGAGTTTACCTATTATTAAAAAAATATTCAAAAATATTTTAAAAAATTATTATGCTACAAAAATATATTTAATAAAACTTGAAATTCATGAATACTTTTAACTCCATAACAAAGCACTAATGAAAATGAAATATAAGAGTTCTAAGTTTAATTCATAGATAATACATAATATATATGTTTAAACAAGAACATATTTTCCTCCACATGAACTTAATGACAAGTAAAATCTATCAACATAAGAGAGAGACGGTGTATTGAGCAACCAACATAGCAAATGTATATAAAGAACAATGTCACTCATTTTTTACAGAAGTAGTCTGCTTTAAGCAGACAACAAAGAATTCGGTGATGAGTTCAAGGGGCATGTCCTTTGTTTTTGGAACCTTCAAGAACATAAATATCCAGGAGATGACACACAGTACAACATAAATACTGAAGATATCAACGAATCCCATAGTACTGAGCATCACAGGAAGCAAGTATGTGACGAAAATGCCTCTAATCCAAAACACTAAAGTACAGATAGCGATGCAGAGGTCACGCACCCTAGTGGAAAAGATCTCTGAGAAAAAAATAAAGTACATACGATAGATTAGGAATGAAGCATGATGGCACTACGGAGCACGATTGCATGCGCAGCTGTAAAAAAAAAAAAAAAAAAAAAAAAAAAAAAAAAAAAACACC
>QANU01026628.1:144996-175678 GCA_003254905.1 Nissolia schottii | reverse complement strand
TTTTTTTTTTTCTCTTGGGTTTTGTACCATTAAATTTTTTGGAATTGCACAAAAAAAGGGGTGAAAAAACAGTTAATATCAAAACATGGGTCAAAAGTGAAATTTACCAATGTATTAGTCTAAATCCTGAAATTGGTAAAGGCAGGGTCAATTTCAAGATTTTTGACAATTTAAAAAAAAAAGAAGCTTGTTGCGTCTTGAAATCAGAGTTGTCAGTTTCAATTTCAGGCTAGCCAGTGCAAGCTACAACGACAGCAGGGGGACAACGGAGGCAGCATCTTGAAATTAGTAAAGTGAGTTTCGATTTCAGGGCCCCGTTGACTGCACTAAATTTAATTCAAAAAATGACCACGCCCTACCCCTGCCTCAGTTATATATACCCACTCATTTTTATTCTTTAAACACAATTTCACACATAAGTTTCTTTCCCTCTTCTCCATTTTCTCTTTATTCTACATATTTGTCTTGTTTATTTGTTGTATACAGTTAGGAAAAAAATGAGTAGGGAAAGCTTTGCCGCTTTTATTTTTTTATAATGGTTCGGTGAAAAGTCTAACATTGAAGGGGTTGAGTTTGTTAGTGACAATGTGCAAGTTTTTTATAATTTGGTTGTCTATGTCGTTATCTAATTTACATGATGCAATTTTTTCTCATTTTAATAGCAAAGCCGAGAGAATCAGATATAATGCTCCAATGTCTTTCATTAATGAGTTTATTAAATATCGTCCTGTTATGATATTGAATGACTCCAGGTGCAGCAAATGTTTTGTTTATATGACACTTATAAGGCAAATCTCAATGATATTGAATTGTTTATCAACTTCGAGGAGGTTGTTCCTAATGTTGATACTCAAGGTGGTTCGAGTCCAAATCTAGTGTATCAAGAATATGTTGAACCAACATTATTGTTGGATGATGAGATGTTCGCAAACGAAGATGATGATGTCAAGTGGAGTGAGTATGAAAGTGATATGTCTGAAGACGGTGGAACTAACGATGATTCAGGTATTGTTAATTATTAATTTTTTATGATAATAATTAATTGAAAATTAATAGAGATGCAACAATGTGCCCTAAACCCAACCTAATGGAGAAAGTACTTGTTTTGCCCAATTTTGGGCTTAATTAAGCCTTTTAACCTTCGAATCGTAAAAAAAAAATGTAAAGACATGATCACTGAGAGGTGTCTAATATAGATGTACCCTTGCATGCCTATATAAACAAGGATGTGACCCTCTCTTCAACATTAAGAAAAGTTCAATATCTCCATCAATAGTGCACTATTAAAAAATAAAGTTAAGAAAGAAAAACCATCATCTTCCATGTACCCCTTGTCCAAGGATTATTTCATTCGTTCAAGTTTATTGAGCATTGTTCTTTTGTTGATATTCATGCATACTGATGAGACTTTCTTCCATGGTGAAGAATATACATACTCTTTATCTAACTTTTGTGAAAAACAATCTTGAATTTAACATGTTTATGATAATTCATCGATAAACCAATAATTACTTAGGTTTTATTCATGGCTTGTAAGTATATATAGAACTACATGATTTAATTTTCCTTTTATAAAGATTAGAACTTAGAGGTAGTCTTAGTGGAATAGTAAGATTGCGATTTCTTGTAACAAAAAGTCACAAATTTAAATTTTAGAACACTTATTTCATTTGGGGAGATAAGGTTACCTATGCACTCCCTAAATTTTACTCAGTGAAAGTCTTGTGTACTAGGCACCCTAAAAATTAAAAATTTCAAACATTAAACACCTATATAGCAATTTGCTCTTTGGGGAGAACCTAAGTTATGCCTATAAGGCAGTGTTTGAGTGAAGAGACAAGATATGGGGTAGAAGTTTTTATTTTTTTGTCTTGTCGGCCCAATTTCATTGCCCGTCAAACTAAAATTTTATATTTCTTGTGTCCTAATTTCAGTGAAGTATAAAAAATATATAAATTTTGTGTCTCTATGTCTCTATCCCATCTCTTGATCTTCAATCAAATGTGGGCTAATAGTTATTTTATTTTTCTCCGTTACTAAGTCAGATCTGAAATCTAGAACTATAACGCCAAAATTAAACCGGTAATTTGGTCACAAATTCATGAAAGAAGACTCGAATTTCCATGAGAAATTTGCAAAAATAGGTAGCTATGATTTCCAATTGTTGGATGATAGGAATCATTTGCTTAATAATCACGCCCAAAGTTACATGTCATTTGACTATACATTAAAAATTAGGGTTTTACTAACCAAGTATCCTAACCCTAAGTTATAAAGACACTTGTTAAAAAATAAAAAAATAAATATTTTTTATTAAAAAGATATTATTTTTAAAATTTTAATATATTAAAAATTTATTTATTTTTAAATTTTTTAATAAGTGTCATTAGGTTTAAAATCACTTATATAATGCTAAACAACCAAAGATTTTTTTGCCATACACTAAAAGCTATGTAGATATATAATTGGTGATTTTTGTATGAGTAATTTAGATTTTGTTATACATTTTATTTAACTTCCGCCATGTATTTATTTGGTCAAAAAATCTAATTACATAATTAATTGGTGCCGAGTCTATTGTAGGCTCCATCATAATTAATTTCATATAATTATCTCATAGTTATTTTAAATGGTTGTCTTCCTGTGATTTCTCTTACCGATATTAAACTGATCATGATCACAAGAGGAGAGTAGGTATTATTTTCTTTGGGGGTCTTACCTTAAGATTACTATGTACCAGCCACAACTGAAACTAGCAAACACTCCATGTGCTGTTGACAAAAAGAATTATTCGTGTTTGTTCACAATAAATAAATAAATAAATAAAGTGAAACGTGCTGAAGTCTAAATATATACCTTTGTTCTAACTTCTATCCCAAACCATAAATAAGACATTGTCTCCCTTGCTAAAGTTTTGGATTAATTAATTTATCAACCTTTTAAAACAATATATCTTCCATCAACCAACTTGGTTTGTTTAAGATCAATTTCTCTCTGACATATATAATTTATATATGATTATGTATCAACTTTAGTATACGAGGATAATTGTTATACATTTACGGTATAAAAAATATATTAATGATCATTTAATTAAATTTTATCACATTAATAAATATGTTTTTGTTCTCACCCTGATTACTTTAAAAATCATTCATATAAGTTACTAGAAATAATTTAATGATGAAGAGTTTGAGTAGTATACATGAGGTTTAGAATTCAAATCTTATTGCTACCGATATAAAAAAAATCATTCATAAAAAAAATTTAATTAAATGACAGTATAACAAAGTTTTAGATCGTTGGTGCATATACAAATTAAACTATTAATATGTTACATTGTAATTAATCAATATTAATTCCCATATCCACTACCATTCATGGAGGTATTATGTCATGTGGCCGTATTGAGATTCGTATACCCTTGATTTTTTATTGCTTTGTACTTGGTAAAACATCAATCATGTATGTAACAACCATGATAATTAGGGAGGGCCTGCAATCGTTTTTCTGTGGTGATTCACTATTAAAAAAATTTCTTGTATTTGTGTTTCTTTTTTGTGCCATTTCTATTTTTTGTGTGTGGTGTTTTTATTCTCTTTTATGAGTGTAGTTTTTTTTTTTGGGTGTTTTCTTTATTTAATTGTTAGGGTTATTTTTGTTTTTTATTGTGAGATTTTGTTTATAAGTGTCTTATAGATGAAGAATATATTTAAATTTATTATGAAAGGAAATGTACAACATTCTTTAAATTGTAGTACTAGTAGTGTTGGTCTTCGACATGAAAGATATTTAGATATTGATAATATCTGGATAAGGGGCAGAATTATAGGTCTTCAGTCAGTTCAAAATAAAAATGTATTTATATCTTATTAATGTTAGATCTGATACATTATTTTTAATTTGTAAGTGTTGTTAAACTACCCTATAAATGAAACTCTTATTTTCTAGTAAAAAAAATAGACTTTGAAATAAAAATAAGATTAATTAAAATGTCATTTGGAATTCAACGAATATATCGATTGTTGCAATCCAAGAAACAAGTTAGATTTGTCTCCAATAGAATTCGATTCATAATGGAGTCGTTAGCAAGCATTATATACATACATCTATTTTAAAATAACTAGTGTTATCACTTTTATGTGAAACAATATTTTTTTTTCAAATATATTTAGTTAAGTGGAACCCATAATTGTGCATATATTCCCCAATCGGGCTTGATGATAATAAAGTTTACTTTATAATACGAATCACTAAAGATGTGCAATTGGTTTCTTTGTTTCAAACCATTATTTTGGATAGCAGTTTCAATTCTTGAAGCAGGAACATGATATTTGGCTGATCAGAGATTCAAATTAAATTAATGCTTAGATGTATATCTTGTTTTATACTTTTCTGTCTACTTCTTGTACTACATGATATCCTAATCTACATATAGGGTGCTCCCAAATGGTTAGCATGGATATATATTGCAATCTACATTGAAACCATATATAATTTGAATAAATTGATTTTAAAATATTTAGTAAGACTCTTTTTATTTTATTTTTTGGTAATATTTTATTTTACCAATCACTTTGAACTAATTGCTTATAAGGCAGTGCCTCAATTATAAAACTGTAGCTCAATAACTGCAATGAGCCAGGTTCGACACCCGGAAAGAAGTTTAGGGATGACAAAAATATTCACAAATTAAGATTTCTACGGATATTATCTATGACATGTACGAGTATATTTGCAATTTTTGTACCTACGGAGATGGATATCTATACATGTTTAGTTGTTTATTAATGGATATAGATACGGGAATTGAGGTTTTTGACTCATGGATGCCTGTTAATTACCCATTAGTAGATAAAGTTATGTAAATATATTTACTTATATAAATATAAAAATAAAAATTCCTAATTCATTTTTATTTACTAACGTTATTGAAATTTTATTCTATATTTTGTTAATTTAAATTGTTATATTTGATAGTAATTTTTATAAATCTTTTATTTTTAAATTTTTTTTTGACAAATCTGGTAGATATCCATTGATATCCATGGGGATTTAAATCTTTATGAGTATAAATAATGAATACCCATGATGAGTACAAATACGAGTATGAATAATAAAATATTAATCGATAGTAGATGTCATGTAACTATACCCACCAATATTGTCATCCCTAGGAAGAACAAAGTGATCTCTTTTAATTATATATATACTTTTAAAGGAAAAACCACTTTGAACTAATTAATCTTGAAATATAAAACAACTTTCTCAAAAAGAAACTAAACTTGCTATAAAGGGCTTTGTTTTAAGGTTTTTGAAATTATATTTTTAAGAATGACATTCTTAAAAAGTTTATATACAAGAATGTAATTTTTTAATATTCTTAAAAACTTATTTGTTTAACATTAAAAATTTATAAAAATATTTTTAAATTCTCATGAATAAACTATAAACTTGTTTGACTTACCATACATATTCATGAGAACATATTAATATATAGTTCTCAAAATACTTTTAACATATTCAATTAATATCATTATTATTATTATCTAAACTAAAATTGAGGAACTATTTAGTACTTTTGCATAACAAATTTCATACCCATGATATGAGTATGTTTTATTCACAACCCTTGATATGAGAATAAAATCCAGTCAAAATTAGGAATGTAACTAGTCCTTTATTTTGCTTGGTCATCATATCCATCTATGGACCACCCGTCAAAACATATATTCTCTTATTACTCCTACACTTTTTGATCAAAGAGTAGGAGGGCTTGTGCTCTATTATTTCACCTGATCATCCTATCCACCTATGGATCACTTACCCGTATGAACAACTTTCACACTCTCTAATTGCTCGTATACTCTTCGAGCTTAGAGTACAAGCTAGGGTTGTGGTCCGTTAGATTTCTATTTGATTTGTTAGATTTTTTCTTTCATTCTCTATTTTTTTTTTCAAAAGTTTGCAAAAGAACATAGTGAAAGCAATAAACCTTGTTTTCTTGCTTTCATTTCATGTGTCTACTATTTATTTCACAAAATCTTGAAATCAAGAAACACATAATGAAATTGACCCCAAGTTTCCATGAAGGAAATAGTGGAAGCAAAAAAATTACAAGATTTTATTATTTTCACTATTTTTTTTATTATTTCCTTCACAGGGTAATCAACACAAAATACTTTTAAGGTTTCTTAAAATTGCACTACTCTACCCAATTTTTCTTTATGGTTGATCACCAAAGATCTATTAGATTCCTATTATTATTTCTTGTGCTTTTTATTTTTGAAATTGTGAAGAAAATAGTGAAAATAGGAAGAAAAAAAACTTGTTTCCTATTTCCATTTCATGCGTTCACTATTTATACTTCACAAAATTCTAAAATTAGAAAACACACGAAATGAAAATAGAAACTAAATTGACCCCAAATTTCTGTGAAGGAAATAATGTGTCGAATAGT
This sequence comes from Nissolia schottii, assembly GCA_003254905.1. NCBI lineage: Eukaryota > Viridiplantae > Streptophyta > Magnoliopsida > Fabales > Fabaceae > Nissolia > Nissolia schottii. The sequence continues at coordinate 169,218 of QANU01026628.1, read as the reverse complement.
TTATGCCATGCGCTGCCATTCAATCAAGGCAGTTGTGTTTTATTTACTTAATTAGTTCAATTCATTTAATTATGTGTTTAATTATTTAATTATTTATGTATTTATTTATATGCTCAGTATTGCTTAGTAATTGCATGTGTAGGCTTAGGTAAAGACTTATAAACTAAGGTAGGATATGATAGGATGATACTAAGACCTCCATAATTGGTAGTAACATAGGTTATACAGGTATAACAAGTAGTTCAGTATGTAAGCGTTATAATTAGATCACTAAGATAATTAATTCCATAACTAATATACCAGGAAAATCCTAGGATAATAGACGTAGGGCTCTATAATAGTTAGATCAGTTGTATAGTATCAATACTCTAACATGAGACTAGCGGACTCAGTAAGTCATATCCCTGAATTTAGCGTATCCACAAACACAATCATCCAACACAATTCACATATTTGCAGGATAGTCCAGAAACAGTAACCAACATGGATATACCAATCTAGTTGATAGTTCCAGCATAGTTATTTGGTTTAGTGATAACCATTAGTGAACCTCAACAGTTAGCCCGTATAAGTTATCTTAGTATATACCTAGTATATACCTAGTAGACCATTAGTGATTATCCAATAGACCGTTAGTATTTAGTAGCCAACCGTAACAAGGTAGTTATCCCGCATAGTAGTATTCGCCATTAGCCCCAATAGTTAGTTAGTACAAAAGTAAGAACTGGTTGAGTGTAGATGTAATAGACCAATAATAGTCATATGATAATTAAGCAGTCAAGTCACGTTAGTCAGGTTACAGTTAGGTATCAGTTAGTTAGTGAGTCATCCCAATATAGCTAATGATCATAGGACAATAATAATCATATAGTTAGACAATGTAACCGTAGTAGAGTACTCAACTAGTATAGACTCAGCTGTAACGTCAAAGGTTAGACTAGCCAGTCAGCGTAGTTAAGTCGGATAATTCGATCAGTAGCAATAAGGTGGAGTCATCGTAAGATTCTAGAACCATCAATAAGTGTAGTTGGCCTAGAATGGTCAGCCGTTGTAGGACCATAGCTAGCTTAGCCATAACAACTAGTAGCCAGGCAACATGTAGGTAGTTAGACTAGTTAGCCAGTGTCACCAGCCAAGTTAGCCAATACAATTAGTTAGAGTAACTAGCAATCATCTGTCAGTTGTTAGCCGGTCAGTGATAGGTGATGCAAGTCGCAGTCCTTAACCTCGTTAGGTTATTCTGTTATATTAGTCTAGACAAATAAATGGCTCAACAAAGGAACTAGACATGGTAATTAATCAGTATAATTAGTAACCCTCAATATAACACGTAGACATTAGGATAATAAATACAATAATCTAGATAACTCAGGTAGTTCAAGCAACGCAGCAGATCCAACAACCCATATAACCAGTAACTCAAATAGAATAGTGGATACACGAACCAGTAGTAGGACAGGATCACACCTATATAGATAGAATTTAGATAGTTGCACACGTGTTTGTTTGTGTGTAGCTTATTATGTTTGTGACCTAGTGCAGATCGGATGAACAGGTTGTTGTAATACACCATAAGAGCCTACATTCAGGTTGTGACCTTATATATCTATTTTGCTTGTTGGCACGAGTTCAACGTATTCGATGAGTCCTAGGCATGGGTTCAACGTACCCACAAATCCTCAGTGTACTATACGAGTTCAACGTACCCTTCACCATACCACATGGACTAGTCTTTTACGCGCCGATCTCAATTTTTGGATCTCGACAAATACTCCCAATAATATGTTTTTCATATAATATTAACCGTGCGATTCATTTCTTGTTTAATGAACGGTGGAGAACATGATCTACCGTAAAAAAAAGTGCGTGCACATCTAACGTGCATTTTTATGAGACAACCTAAAAATGTGACCATTAAAAATTATACAGTTTACTATATTAAAGTAGACACCTGTGATATCATGATGGCTGGTTAAATCATCATTCTCACCTTTTCATTATACATACTTCCTTAAAAAAAATAACAATTTTCCTGTCTTATAAAGTTTTTCCCAAGCAGAGATTCCATATATGATTCAACATGGTATTTATTTCTTGTAGGTTAAGCAATTACCAATTTTCGTCGTGGCAATTCAAAGGTACTCTTTTCAGTGTCACATAATATCGAATTTACAATTACATGCATGTATATTTTTGGTTACAACTGACAGACCACATGCGCACACTATAATAGTGTGCTTTGCAAAATTTGTGAGCAATTAATTGTGACCTAAATTAAATGGTGTTCGTCCATCTATGGATGGTTATTTATCTTGTCTAATCAAATGTGAGAGAATCTTTAGTATTAATTAACTGTTACTTGTCAAGAATCAATTATTGAAAATTATCTCTTTTAAAAAGTTAAATTATTAAATAAAAATGCATGATTTTAAATCTTAAAATTATGTATATTACAAGCATGAAGTGAATAACTTTTTTCGTCTTCAATCCTTTTTTTTTGGGTCTTGCCATTGTTATTAGTTATTTGAAAAATAAACATTTAATTTATAAAAAAAATTATGACATGTTAAATTATGTATATATTATCTTTCAAGTGACAAAATGCGTTTAGTCAGCTAGAAAAAGAGACAAAATATGCGATAATACTGATTTTTGGATGAAAATTACTGGAGAGTAAGAAAACTTTGCAATTTTAAAATTTAGTTCAAAATATTTTAATCTCATATTAAAAAATGTTAATTACAATATCTTAATTAAATTCTATGAAATAATCTATATATAACTTTAATTTTGTTCTATATATCTACATATTTCAAACTCCTAAGTCCTAAGACTAACTATCAATTGATTTAAATGATTCAGTACTTATTATTTCAAGTAAAATATTGAGTTGAGATATTGTAAATAAAAAAAAATAGAGTTAAAAAAGATTTATGAATCCATAATATGCTGACTCAACTCAAAATAAATTAGTTGAAGTCCATCTTTAAATGTTGGTAATTTTGATTAAAAAATGAAGGAAAAAAAAACACGAAGCATTATTTTTTAAACCCATTTTGCATGTCCTGTCATGTGAGTCATGAGAGTCCCCCAAGTGTTTCCTTGAGAGAAGGATTGTTTAGTTTGACTGATATATGTTTTGATTTGATGTGATTCTTCACAGTTAGAAGAACTGCAAAGAGTGTTTGCCTATTGGGTCTACCAACTCTGCTCATTTTCATTCTCTTCCTCCCTTCCAGCTTCATCAACTATTAACTTGATGAAAAAATTTGTATACGATTACAAGTATAGCACCTCATCTTTAAATACACTTATAATAAAATTAATAAGATTCACAGTCAAATGAAATAAAGATGGTAAAATTATTTTTATTATGAATATGTCTAAATAGGAAGTGTTTAAACTTTTCATCCATGGCAAATCTTTACAATATTTACATGTGAATTGAAAAAGTGATGTTTGTAAATTAAATTATTTGAAAGGAAAGAAAACGTGACTAACGGTAGCCATTAAAGCGTTGTAACTCATTTATTAATAATATAGATTAATGAACCTTTTTTTGTGCGCAATTGTAATCAGATTTGAAAATGTAGTGAGAAATATAAGAAGAGAAAATCAGAATTGCAATAAGAATTAAGAATGAAAGACTGCAAGAGGAAGGTACATAAAACTACTGAAACTGCAAGTGGTGGGATTGTACATTATAAAAGGGTATTTTTCTTTTGTGATGGCAAGATAAATTTTTTAGGTGGAGGACATTTATGGTACAAAAGGAAAATGTGGCCACGAAAGTTAAAATCCTTCGAGAGCTTCGTATAGGTGTAGAGATGCTCATTTACCACATGCATTAATGTGGCATGACATTCTACCTGAAAAATGTTTTATATATATATATATATATATATATATATATCCTCTTACAAATTCTCTTATATACTATAAAATAATTATTATTTATTTTTTTTAAGACGCTGAGATATTAATTTTTTTAATTCACGTTTCAAGATATTAACTTACTATTGAAATTTACAAGATATATCCAGAATTGTATAGAAATTCATTCATCATGCAAGTCCATGTAGGGAAATGTTTTTACTACAAGTTCGATACTTAAGCACTTAAATCCACATATAATAATTAGAATACAATTAATTAGTAAATATGAATTTCAGTCATACAAATATCACATGGGATGGTCATTGATAACGAATATATATTACTCTTTCGTTCCACAATATCTCTCAAACGAAAGGTGTATTACTTAAGGTAATATATCAATTTAGTATTTTCGTACATAATTAAAGTCTATATGCTTACAATAATTACAACACTAATAACTGCGGATGGAGGATAAAACTCAATATTGACGGAAGCTCTATTGGGAATTCAGGCATGCGGGGTTTGGTGGCATTTTTTGTGATTGTAAGGGGAAGTGGCCTCATGATTTCAAGGACAAGATTGGCATTTTTGGGAATTTAGAAGCGGAGTTGCTAGCATTGAATCATGGTTTAAATCTTGCTTGGCGTTATGGTTTTCGCCATTTAGCTTGCGAGAGTGATTTAATGGAAGTTATTCGCTTTGTTCTTCTTTGCTATTTGACTGATATTCCTTTCCATCCCTACCATGCCGTTGTTTCAGAGATTCGTCATTGGTTTTTGCGGGATTGAGAGGTTTATTCCTTTACTTCAGAATGACTATAGGGGGTCTTCTTTGAGAGGTTGTAATCTCTTTTTACTCTTCCATTGAATAAAAAAACTAATAAATAAATATTACAACGCGTAAACAAATATTATAATACACATAAATAAATATTACATCATAAATGAACACATTATACCAAACAGAAACAAAAAAATAAATAAATATTACAACGCTCATAAACAAATATTACAACATATATGAACAAACAATATACTACACATAAACAAAAAAAATATTACAATACTTATAAACAAATATCACAACACTAATAAACAAACATTATACCAAAACGAAAACATTACAAAATAAAGAAAACAACTTAAATCACATAGGAATGACAAAATAAAAAGAACAAGAAAAGATAAATGGATAAGTAATAAAAGAACACACTAAAAAAGATAAATGAAAGTTCTAGGTGAAAAAATTGAGGGGAAATAAAAAACAATATCGAAGAAGGAGAAGAAGAAGAAGAAGAAGCAACATGAGGTGAAGTAAGAAGAAGAGAAGGAAGTACATGTGACTAAGAAAAAAAAGCAAAATTAATATTTTATTTGATTGTATAAAAGTTATAAACTTTTTATTGCACAAGGAAACTTTCTTGTATTTAAATTGTGATTACCTTATATCAATTTAATTCCTAGCGTCTAAGTCACTATTTTCAAATAATGGAAATGTTTCTATATATATAATGCACCTTCTTCATGTACCCTCTCCAAAGGGAATAATTTATTGCACATAGCCCCCTCAATCAAGCAAACCACATGGCATGTTCCTTAGTCATCTAATCAAACGGCCATGACCAAATCTTTTTTTAAAAAAAATCACAAGGCAATATCCTAATTAATATATATGGTGGTGGCTTTTTATTGGGTGGTTTTGATGAGAAAGGGAAAACAATTTGTCCCCACAATTGTTTCTCATGTGACCGACCAATTTCTCCTAACTTGACCTGTCATTGTTCCCACTGTGTTCTTTCCTTTAATTTCATTTCATATATAAATACATATAGCTAGGTCTTTAATTTCTTCCATATGCAAAAAACCATTGATCCTGCACCAAATATTAATTGTGATCCTAATTAAGAGATAGAAGAAGAGGAAGAACATTCATTGCCAAAAAATAAAGGCTAGTGAGTTTGGTAACTTGAGCAATTGAAAAAATTAAGTAATGGCCAAAGAAGGTCTTGGGTTGGAAATCACGGAGCTAAGACTAGGTCTACCTGGAAGGGAGCCTGTTGTAATTAGTTCAGTGAACAAGAACGAGAGGAAGAGGATGTTCTCTGAGATTGAGGGTGGCGGCGAGGTGGCGGAGGAAAACAGCAGCTGCTCTGGCAATGGGCGGAAGGAGTTGGAGACAAATAAGGCTCAGGTGGTGGGGTGGCCGCCGGTGTGCTCTTACCGGAAGAAGAACAACATCAACAACGAGGGCTCAAAAGTGTATGTGAAGGTCAGCATGGATGGTGCTCCTTTCCTAAGGAAAATTGATTTGGGTATGCATAAGGGATACTTGGAACTAGCCTTGGCCTTGGAGAAGCTCTTTGGTTGCTATGGAATGGGTCAGTTTTCCATTATTTTTCTTAACCATTAATTTTTTATATGTTTGTTTCTTATTAATTATTTGTTACGTCATCTATTTTCAAGCTAGGGTAAACATAAAACATGCATGCAAAGATATATAGGTGTATAGTTGTGATATATATACAAAATAACACATTAATGTTTCTATGTAGTGCTTAACTGCTTGATGAACTATATGATATATGCATGCTTGTCTTAATATTTTCCAACATATATTTCTTTCTGAGTTTCTAAGTTTGATCTTGATTATATGACCATAGGCATGGATCTTGGACCTTACTAATTATTATTGATTAAGGGTTAATGTGATTTTGAGTTAGCTTAAAAATCATGAATAGGAAGTACTTTATAAACTTAACAGAACCTCAAATTAGATTATGCTTATGTAAATTAAATATCTATTGACCAGCATATATTATATTTAATAATTTACTTAATTTTTAATAATAAGCATATAGAAAGAATGAGCATGTTAATAATAAAATAATTTATGTGAGAGAAATAGAAAGACAAAGTGGGGACAGCAAGTTGTATGTTTAATAATTAAACATTCTACTTGTTATATATAAGTGATGGCGTGCAATAGTACACATACATAAAGTTGAACATGTCATCTGATGACAGAGAATTAAGCACAATGGATTATGTTACATATAACTTAATTATTGATATAAACATGCTCAATTAGAATTATTGGTAGGCATGTAAGGGAACCAAAGGCTTAAAAAAGCAGAGATTATAATTAATAATGAGAATTAATTAATTAATGTTGTGCAAATTAATTAATTAAACACTTTTCTTTTTTTGTGTCGGCAGGAGAAGCGTTGAAAGATGGGGAGAAATATTCAGAAGAGGTTCCCATTTATGAGGACAAAGATGGAGACTGGATGCTTGTTGGAGATGTCCCTTGGGAGTAAGTCCTTCTGGCCCCCCCCCTCCTATTTTCCTTTTGTTATTTCCTAATTATTTGATATACTATTACATGTTAATTTAGGATTTACATATAATTTTTTAATTTTAAAAAATGGCATTAATAATTGTACAGAACATAATTTAATAAAATTATACGCATGTCTTATTTTTTTTTACCACAAATTATGTGTTTTTTGTTACAAACTTTTTGTGCCTAATAATCATGTACAAACAACATAGTCTTAGTCTTATAGTACTCTCACTATTTGCAAATAATTGTCACCTTAACAAAAATTGATATATTTTTAAATAAATGTATTTAAATATAATATTAATTTAAAATTTTATCAAAATGATAATGGATTAATTTGTTTTTAATTAAAAAAAAGTGGTAGATTATTGATTTTTTTATATGAAAAAGATAAAAACATATTTTTTAAAAAATTATTTCATATAGCTTCTACTTAAAACCTGAAAAAAAAAAAATACCTTGTCATGAAAACCATTTTGCCCCATTTGAGTGGAGGCATCTATTATTTATTTATGTTTAGGAGACAAAAAGTGAAGTGATAATCTTGAAAGATACGATTCAATTAGCAAACCACAAATACTTTTGTGTCTACTGTTATAGAGTCAGCTTCCCCTGGTTTGGTGAGCACAGTTTCTTCGGCCTCCTGCGGAATATTTACTATTCTCCATTAAATTTGTTTGATTTTTTTTTAACTTTTAAAATTAAAATTCATGAATGTTATCATCATTTTATAATCTAATATAATGTATTGATAAGATAAAGATAAAGTTCAATGAATTTAGTTTTTAAAAATGATTAAAAATAAATAAATTTAGTGAAGGTAAATACTTTGCAGGACCAAACAAATTGTCTATAAATAGATGTGTGTTGAAACAATGTCTCACGTTAAAATAGGAATGAATAGCATTTTTCTTACCCAATTGGCTATAGTTTTATTTGGTCTATTATCATCATTTTTTTGATAATGTTCGCCTATTATCATTATTATGTTGTATTTGGTGCTTAATTACGGTCTAATTACTCAACTACTAAAGTTGCATGCGTTGTTTACAAATCTAATCAATCAATATAAGCTAGTTGTCCCATGATTTAAATGGCATAATAATATCCAAGTTGCTCCTCCAAAACTTTAAATACAAATAATGGCGTTAGCCAAAATCATTTTGTGCTCCAAAACTTTTACGTCTTTAGAAACAGGAAAAATAAGATAAATTGGCAATTTTGTGATTAATATTTTAAAATATGTCAATACATAATTTAAGAATAGAATAAAATAAAAATTAAAACAAACTAAACAACAGAAAGTGAAAATTTATAGTTTTCAACAACCTTTAAGGTGTGAGAATGGAATATTGAAAATAAAAATTGTACATGAAAGATGAATTCAAAATGAACGGTGTATTCGTATTTTGTTAATATTAGATCTAATGTATTATTTTTAATTAGTAAGTGTTATTTGATTGCTTTATGAATGAAATTCTTCTTTTCTCACATTTTTTTATTCTATTAAAAAAAAAAGAGTTTGTAACACCGACAATATATATATTGGACCCATATAGGAGACATGCGTGAATTCCTCCTTATAATGTTGGGCACATCAATTTGAGAAGGGGGAAACAATAATTCATAATGGGGTATACCCTGAAAAGGCAAGGCCATTATTATTATTAGATGGAAGGAAGGTTTGAAAATGCTTCTTATTTAGTTGGGCACATTTTCGAGAATGATATCAAATTGTCCCCAATGAATATTAATGTATGAACTTTTCAAAACATAAATAAGTAAGAATTTTAGGTTGCATTTTTTTTTCGGCTTAAAAAAATATTAAAATCTTGATTTTTGTTAGAGTATAAAAAGTTAAATACATACGTATTTTTTTTAGAAGTTATTTCTTTTAGTTTATGCTTAAAAAAATGATCTAAATATATGAAAATAAATTTTTTAGTTTAAAAAGTGTTCTTTATAATAAATTGAAACAAACGCATCCTTAATTTTGATGCAACAAATAATATTTAATTATGCACTATTATATATATATATATATATATATATATATACACACACACACATATATATATGATACTTTTAACATAAGAGATGTAAAAATAAACAACTTTTATTTGGGTTGTGAATACGTATAATGGAAAATGACAATGTTAATTAGTAGTTAGTATATCAAAATAATGATGGTGTTTATAATTATATATCTTTGTTTGGACACATAATAATTATGAAATGGTATACTTTTGCAGAATGTTTATTGAATCATGCAAGAGGCTGAGGATTATGAAGAGATCAGATGCAAAGGGCTTTGGTTTGCAACCAAAAGGATCTTTAAAGGGTTTCATAGAAGGCATGGCAAAGTGAAAAAAAACAAGGATCACATAGAGATGAAACAATTAAAGAATATGTTAGGCTTCTGTTTGATTTAATTAATGTGGTGCATGTTTTGATGAATATTTATCATTCCAAATATTTATACATGTTGTTTTATTTGTATTTGAGGAAGCATGGCTTTATATATAGTTTGATTTACGAATCAGACTCATGGCTTTATATATAGTTTGATTTACGAATCAGACTTCTTTTTATGTTAAGGCTGAAGAATGAAGGACATATATATAGGGCCCTATGTACCTAAAATAGGGGAAAACTCCTCGTTTTAGATTAATGTATTGATATATTTTTTTTAATTAATGTTTGCAGTTCATTTCAGTGAAACTTATTGTGTCAATGCATTTTTAATTAAAAATTTTCTATTTTTATACCAAAATACTTAACACAGTAAAACATATAATGACAATGACATTTATTGGGAATTACAAATACAATAAAAATTTACTCTCTCTCCATTAAATCACACACTCTCTCTTCCTCTCAATTTCTTCACTCTATTTAAAACATATGAGTATCAACATAATAAAAATAAATATCAACATAATAGAAATAAGTATCAATATAATATAATGGAGATTAGTACAGCTATGCAAGCTGAAAGCTTGCCAACCGTGCTATACAGCACGTGTATTAGAATTAGTTTGCTATAAAACTGTTAAGTTAGTTATACAGCTGGACATACAGCTGTTAAGTTAGTTTATAGCTGTAACTTGTGCAACAAGCCAAGTTCCGACTTGTATATATATCATACTTCTCTTCAATGAAACTTTGAGAATTCATTTTTTTCAATTCACAAGTTTTCTTTCATGGTATCAGAGCCTGGTTAACCGCTTCCGCCTCTCTGCTATAGCTTCTCAAATTGCTCTTGCCGCCATGGATGCTCCTTGTGCAAACCCTTGCACCTAATGCATCTGCACATCTGCGATTTGCCTTAAGCTTTCTCGAATTCTCCTATTCTTTCTATAATCTTCTTTCTGCACGTAAATTCAGCACTTCTTCAATGGCTGAAGTTCCACCAATTCATCCTCCTCAAGATCCTTCCCAAGATCCATCATCTCCTTATTGCCTACATCCTAATGAGAATCCCTCACTCATTCTTGTCTCTTCACTCTTGAATGGTTCGAATTACCATAGTTGGTCCAGGGCAATGAGAATGGCATTGCTGTCCAAAAACAAGGTGAAGTTTGTCGATGGTTCTATCTCCATGCCTAATTCTTCCTCAGCTCTCTTTAGCCAATGGGAGCATTGCAACCACATGGTACTCTCCTGGTTGCTCAGGACGGTGGATCCCTCCATTGCTCATAGTGTGTTATGGCTTGACAAGGCCTGTGAAGTATAGAGTGAATTGAGGGAAAGGTTTTCTCAGGGTGATTTACTGCGGATTGCAGACCTCCAAGAAGACATTTCAGCACTCAAGCAAGGTGATAAATCCATCACTGAATTTTTTACTGAACTGAAAGTTCTTTGGGACGAACTTGATGTCTTTCGCCCCCTTCCTACCTGCAAATGCAATGAAATTTGTTCTTGCGGTGCATTCACTGAAATCAAGAAGCAAAGGGATGTTGATAGAGCAATCAAGTTCTTGAAAGGCTTGAATGACTCTTATCAAACTGTGCGATCACAGATCTTCATTATGGATCCTCTCCCTGTGCTCAATCGAATCTTTTCCCTTGTTCTCCAACATGAGCGGCAACTGAATTATGATTCAGGTTCCAAGGCTCTCCTCAATTTTACTCCTGTCAATCAGCAAAATCCTTCTACTGGAGACACAGGCCGAGTTGCCAAGGAACAGGGAAAACCAAAAAGAAATGCCAAGAAGTGCACTCATTGTGGCTATTTTGGTCACACGGTAGATGAATGCCATAAGAAACATGGCTATCCACCTGGCTACAAGCCCAAGAAGTCTGCTAATGCTGCTGTCACAACTAAAGTGCAAGCCCCTCAGCAGTGTTCTTTCAATTTCACTGCAGACCAGTACTAGAGTCTCCTAGCTCTGATTCAGCAGCCCAAGCAACAAGCTTCAGCCTCCCAGGTTCATTTTGCTCAGGCAAACAATGCTTCTTCCACAGCTGTGCAAGGTAATTCAAGTAGAAATTTCTGGATTCTTGATTCAGGGGCAACCGATCATATATGATGTTCTAGCATTTATTTCCAGTCATTTAAGGCCCTTGATCCACCAATTCCCATTTCTCTTCCCAATGGACAAGTTATCACAGCTACGTGTGCAGGAACTGTTAAGTTCAATGGCAATTTCTACTTGACCGATGTTCTCTATTTGCCTAGTTTCAGTTTCAATCTTATTGTTGTTTCTAAAATTTGCAAGCAATTGGAATGCCATCTTACAATGTTCCATGATAAATGCCTCATACAGGACAACTACAGCTTGAAGAGGATTGGAGCTGCTAAAGCTGTCCAAGGACTTTATGTTTTAGACATCTCTAGTTCTTGTAATTCCTTAGCTGTATGTGCTGCTATTGTTAATAATGTTGTACTGAATGTTTCTGTTGAAAATAGTATTTGTGCCAATCAGTTTCATTTACGGCACTATAGGCTTGGTCATGTACCATCACAGGTTTTGAAAATAATACACAACAGCAATTCTGACATTGATGACTGTTCTCTTTCTTTTCCTTGTGACATTTGTCATTTTGCTAAGCAAAAGGCCCTGCCATATCCCACTAGCACCTCAGTCTGTGCTGCTATCTTTGACATGATTCATGTTGACATCTGGGGACCAGTTCCTGCCCCTTCCATCCAAGGACACAAGTACTTCCTCACTATAGTAGATGACTATAGTAGGCATACGTGGACATATTTGCTCAAGTCCAAAGCAGAAGCATCGGCTGCCCTCAGGAGCTTTATTAGCTATGTTGAAACTCAGTTCTGCACAAAAGTCAAGAAGGTTCGATCAGACAATGGGCCTGAATTTTTGCTCAAGGAATTTTATGCTTCCAAAGGCATTGTCCATCACACCAGCTGTATGGAGACACCGCAGCAGAACTCTATTGTTGAACGCAAGCACCAACACCTTTTGAATATGACAAGGTCCCTGCTGTTTCAGGCCAACTTACCTCCTTGCTTATGGTCTTATGCAGTTGCTCATGCAACTTTCCTCATCAACAGATTACCTAGTAAGGTGCTCCATAACTTTTCCCTTCGCTCACTTCTATTTTCTAAGGCCCCTGATTATTCTTATCTCAAGGTGTTTGGTTGCTTGGCATTTGCTACAACCCTTCATAGAAACAGGACCAAGCTGGATAAAAGAGCCAGAAAGTGCATATTTCTGGGCTATAAGCTTGGCACCAAAGGCTTCCTTCTGTTTGATTTGCATTGCAGGGAAGTTTTCCTGAGCAGGAATGTAGTGTTTTATGAGAACACCTTCCCTTTTCATTCAGCCCCCACCCATACCAGTACAAATTCACCAGTCCTGCCAGTTGCCACTGATCATCTTCCTGCACAACCACCAATGGTGTAACCTCCCAGCCCCCCTGCACCCACCCCTCAGCTCCAGGAACCACCAACTGGCCCTAGAAGGTCAATAAGAACCAGAACTGCTCCTACTCACCTTAGAGACTACCATTGCAACCTGCTGCAGGGTAATCCCTCCCCCACATCTACACATCCATATTCCATTGAGTCTGTCCTTTCTTATGAGCACCTAGGCAGCTCTCATCGCCATTTCACCCTCAATGTCTCAACCACCACTGAGCCAACTAGCTACTCCCAAGCAGTCAAGCAACCTTGCTGGAAGGCAGCCATGGCAGCTGAGATTTCAGCATTTCAACATAATCAAACATGGGAGCTTATTGATCTGCCTGCAGGAAAAACCCCAATTGGTTGCAAATGGGTTTATAAAGTCAAGCTGAAAGCAAATGGCAGTATCGAAAGGTACAAGGCCAGGTTAGTAGCCAAGGGCTACACCCAAACTCATGGCATTGACTACTTGGACACTTTCAGTCCAGTAGCCAAAATGACCACAGTCCGGTTGTTGCTGTCCCTTGCATCTATCAAAGGGTGGTTCCTACACCAATTGGATGTCAATAATGCTTTCTTACATGGAGAGTTACATGAGGAAGTTTATATGAAGTTGCCTCAAGGTTTTCACAGCCCCAAACCCAACCAAGTCTGCAGGCTGTTGAAATCTCTGTATGGATTAAAACAGGCCAGTAGACAGTGGTTTGCTAAGCTTTCAGTTTCTTTAACATCCTCTGATTATGTTCAATCTCAAGCCAATCACTCTCTATTCACTAAGGCTTGCAACAAGTCATTCACAGCTTTGCTAGTTTATGTTGATGACATAATCCTTGCAGGAAATGACATGTCTGAAATTACAGCAATGAAGGCCTCTCTTGACAACCTGTTTAAGATCAAAGACCTCGGGGAACTTAAATATTTCCTTGGTCTTGAGATTGCTCGCAGCTCCAAGGGGATCTCAATCTCTGAAAGGAAGTATTGCATGGAGATTATCACAGATGCTGGTTTACTGGGCTGTAAACCTGTCTCAACACCAATGGACTCTTCCATCAAAATTGCCAAAGACTCAGGGGACACTATCTCAGATCCTGCACCATATAGGAGGTTAATTGGGAAGCTGATCTACCTCACAACCACACGGCCCGATATTGCTTTTGTTGTAAATCAGCTAGCACAATTCATGGCTGCCCCAACCACCCTACACATGCAAGCTGCTAACCGTATGTTGAAATACCTTAAATCCTCTCCTGGCCTTGGATTGTTCCTCCCAACATCATCAGAGATTTAGTTGAAGGCCTATAGTGATGCTGACTGGGCAGGTTGTGTGGATACTAGGCGCTCCACCTCCGGCTACTGTGTATTTCTTGGGCATTCTTTGATTAGTTGAAAGTCTAAGAAGCAGCCAACTGTGTCTAGATCATCGTGTGAAATTGAATACAGGGCGCTAGCTGCAGTTACATGTGAGCTACAATGGTTAGCCTACCTTCTCAATGATCTCAATGTACAGCAAGCCAAGAGAGCAGCCATCTTCTGTGACAGCAATTCTGCGATTCAGATTGCCCACAATCCAACCTTCCACGAGCGCACTAAACACATCGAGTTGGTCTGCCACATAGTCCGGGATAAGGTGCAAACGGGCTTCCTAAGTCTACTCCCTGTACAATCCAAACTGCAGCTTGCTGATGCCTTGACCAAGCCACTGTCTCCTGCTGTCTTTCATTTTTTGCTTTTCAAACTTGGCTTACTTGACATATACAAGGCTCGTGACTTGCTACCAGCTACTCCAGCGCAAGCCAAGTTTAGGGGGGGTAATGGAGATTAGTACAGCTATGCAAGCTGAAAGCTTGCCAACCGTGCTATACAGCACGTGTATTAGAATCAGTTTGCTATAAAACTGTTAAGTTAGTTATACAGCTAGACATACAGCTGTTAAGTTAGTTTATAGCTGTAACTTGTGCAACAAGCCAAGTTCCAACTTGTATATATATCATACTTCTCTTCAATGNTGTTAGAAGATAACATGATTCTATATATCAGAGATTGAATTTACAATAGAATGTTAGCCTATTTATAGGCTGAGGACTCAACGGCCAAAACACAACGGCCAAAAATAAATTATAATCAAATCAAATCAAACATAATGTATATCAAATCAAATCAAATCAAATATAAATATATATTATTATTCCTAACACCCTCCCTCAAGCTAAAGCTCCACGAGCTTTTAGCTTGTCACAATTGAAGGTTGTTAAGAGAAAACAAGAGCAGAGCCAAGGACTTATACGGGATACATCGGAGACTGCACGGAGGCAGCGATAGACAACTTCGGAGACTGCACGGGGGCAGCGGCAGACAACATCGGAGACTGCACGGAGGCAGCAATAGGCAACTTAGAGAAGAGCACGAATCTGGCAATGGCGACGGATCTTGGTTGTGTGGCTGTGAATCTTTACACAACTAACACTCTCAGGCATTTTATCAAACACCTTATGAGCATCCACAACTAAGGAGGTGATGTGGTGCTCTAGTGGTGCGGAGCAGGGAGATGCTATGGCAGTGGCAGAGGGAGAGAGGAGAAGATTCACAGAGGATGCCATGGCTCTGATACCATGTTAGAAGATAACATGATTCTATATATCAGAGATTGAATTTACAATAGAATGTTAGCCTATTTATAGGCTGAGGACTCAACGGCCAAAACACAACGGCCAAAAATCAAATCAAACATAATGTATATCAAATCAAATCAAATATAAATATATATTATTATTCCTAACAATGCACTTTTAATCATGCTCTGTGAACTACTTATAAGGTGTGCTCGCTACTATGTTTGTACCTCGGTGTTGCTGAAGGATTCTTTTATCACCTTCTTTTGAAGGAAATTAGACATCAAAACTGACATTTCTTTTTAATCGCAAAACGTTGTCGATTTGGTAGTGGTGTATCAAAAATTGATATATTTGGTCTATCATATCAGGCCTGGGTTGCTTACAAAGAATCAAACTGGATCAGCTCAATTCTGTGGATAATTTTCCTTATCTTCCTTGGAAGGTCTTATTATTGCTTGCTATGATTCAATCTTATTTTAACTGCATGCTAGAATTTGCAGTATTGCTTGACCAATTATTAGTATAAACAACTCTATATAATATGAGCTATTAGAGGAGCATATTAGCAAGATTAAGTGATATATATATAAAATTCATCTTGGAAATTGATTATATAATGCATCGTAGTTTGTTAAATCTTGTTTACTTGGTTGTTATTTAAATTGGTTTCTGATAAGAGAAGCCTTCAATTATATACTTTTGTCTCGCTGTTATAATATATAGCTCTACTAGCTAGACTCGAAGTTTCGATTCTGTTTTGCTGTTATTTGTTGCACCTATGGCGAAAGATGGTGACGGTACTCTGATTTCATGTTATTATGAAAAGAATCACATGGATTACCTAACTTATCACAGGTTGCGCTGTGCAATTTCCCTGCTGTTAAGGATGCAACAGATGTTGCTATTGCCACTATGATGTCTGATATACAGGTAGGACTCCGGTTTCAAATTTTGATATCTTTCTCTGTCCATTTACCACGTTTCCCTTTATGATGGTCAGGTGTCAAGGATTGAGTTATTGGATGAAGTTCAAGTGATGTTGCCTTGTTATTGTGATATTTCATATGCCTTTTATCATTCACTATTTTTTCTTTAAAATTCTTCATAATGACATTTGCAAAGTGGTAACTGTTTTGAAAGTCGGTTTATGTTGCTTTCATCTAGGAACTCGTGCTGGCGAACATGGTGTTGGCACTGGAAAAATGAAGGTATTGCACTAGTATCTTTGATTATTTACAACTCGACACACAATGTTTGTTACTCATGAAACTCCTAACGTTGCATAAGCTAACAAACTTTAGAAACATACAGCAATGGTGTTTCCAAGTGGCACCAGAATGGGTTGCATGATTAAACATAAACTAGACATAAGCCTTTCCCATTTTAGATGATTGCTTGATATGATATTATTATTAATCATAGTTTACATGCACCCAATATGTTGTAGGTAGCACCCTGGATGTACTTTACAAGGAAAATTAGCATCTTCGTGGCCATAATTGGTGCTACTATATTAGTTGTTGATTGTTGTTCTATCTTGTCTGATTCCAAATCACTAGTTTAATTGTTGCTAAAAGGTAATTTCTTTAAATATTAGCGGCGGTTTATAACCACCGCAATAAGCCTTGAATAGTGTCGGTTTTAAACCGCTGCTAATTATTTTACAGCGTCGAACGGTTTATGGACACGGTCGCCTAACGTGTCAACACTCAGGATTGTAGGGAAAAGAAAACCGCCATAAAATACATTTAGCAACGGTTTTAACTGTCGCAAAACCTTGTTTTGAATTGCTACAACATTCTTTTTTTGTTGTAGTGTTTCTTGGCTATGATCTACTGAGCAATCCCCATTTAGACAAGGTCATCTCCTCCATACTCCAAAGTGGCTCTCCAGCAGGTGAAGATTGTATGCTAATGTCATGGAGTGGAAGGAGGACCTAACCATGTATTTATAGTGATGTAACCCTAGTGAACCCTCCCATCACGGGTCACTAAGGGCCAAGACCACATTTTGTTGCCCACACTTTGTTGCTCACACTAACCATTGATCTTCAAGCCCATAATATTGAATCATTTAATCATTGGGTTCAAACGCATCACAATTATTGGACCATGTGACTAGCCCGTTTTCAACAAAAACAAGAGAGTCCAATTGTTTGTAACTCACAGGATGATTATAACATTCTCCCACGATGATTATAACATTCTCCCGCTTGGGAAAAATCAATTGTACATTTTTTTTTAGTGAAAACAATTTGTCTAAAAAATGACTCTTAGGCTAACGACTATTTCTATAAATGTGACCACATTTTAAAAAAACACTTGTTCCACGATGCAACATATAAAAAAGACCTTGTCCAACTAAACTCAAGCAACATCAAATCATGGCAATCATTACATTACATCCTTTATTGATGTATGACCAATCCACAGTTACATATGTCACTGACTCCGTCAACTAGTCATTATTAGAACATGTATCATGTTAGAATTAAAATAAAATAAAATAATATCTTTATTATATTATAGATTGATTTATGTTTGATTATGTGCTTATTTAATTTGATTTAGAATTATTTCTCGCATTATGTCTTGATTCTATTATGGACCTATAAATTGACGCTACCTTATTGTACTCAACACACAATAACTCATAATATAATTACGATATTTTCTGCATTCTTTATTTTTTCTCTGATTTTTGTTGTGCCTATTTACTCATTTACCCAAGATGATTAACATATCAAAGTCTTAAAGACATAACAAAAAACAGTATCCTGCTTCACACAAAACATTACCAAAAAGGAAACGCAACTCATGCACAAGATTTTCATTTTGTAATCATGCAAAGCAGTCCCAGCAACCATATTTGCATCTTTTTTTGTTGCCTTTTTCTCGTGCCACTGGTCATACTTTTCAAACCAAAGATGCGGTAGAGATATTATAATGTTAGTTAGTTAGGATTAGATGAGCTTATATAAGGCTTGACTCTACTTGTATCATTTCACCTTTTTAATTCTCTTAATACATTGAGTAAATTCATTTTTTCACCTTTCTTTATTCTCTTTGCTCTACTGTGTATTTTCACATGGAATCAAAAGTCTCGGTATCCACCTTAAAATTGATTCACATTTTCCTTCTTTTTTTTGTATTTCCTTCTTTTCTTTGTTTTTGTTTTCTCAGTTACCAAACATACCTGAGATTTAGCTCAGCTCTTGTTTTGCTGCATTATTGTTTTCGGCCATCCTCTCAATGTTGGCGGCCTGGTAGTTTGGCTCGCGTTTGTTTTTCTAAGGGCGCTGCTAGTTCTATTGTAAAACAGTAGAGACATAGGCAAGGACTCTCTGCATGGATTTGATACAGAGACTTATTTAATAGTAGAAGCATAACACACTTTGTGCTACTGTAAGCTCTTGTGACACCAAAAATGTGTTTCCACACAACTAGTTTAGTGTAAAATGCTTTTATATGCACAAGTCATATAACCGGGGAATTTACTTTATTTTGTTTAATATATATAAAAAATTATAATATTGTAATATACATTGCTTATTATTATTATTATTATTATTATTATTTAAGATTACTTAGAGGTAATAATCTATATAGACATTTGTCGTAATCCACATTACCACTTTAAAAGCAAGGTAGATTATTAGGTAATTTAAAAATCAGATTACCAATAATCTAGATCTAGATAGATTACTCATATCAAACGCCCCCTAAAATTAATGAAGATGATATGTTTAATAAAAGTTTTTTGTTTTTACTCCAACTATTTAATTATTGTTTCAAGTCCAAACCTATGTTTAAAAATATAAATCTATAATTTTAATTTTTTATTAATATTCACAAGTACTTTAAAAAAAATATTCTATCTACCACTCTTAGATAGTTGGAGAATCAATTCCCAACCAACATGCAACTTGGTAATTAAAGTGCATGGTTATGATAGAAATATTCTAAAGTGACATTTCTAAGAATAAATTGAACACCAAAAAACAGTTAATCTATAGATTCCTCTTTATTAGATTGTATAGATATACTTTAATGTGTCATGTCTCTGTCTTACAAATTTTAAACTTTTGTTTTTTATCTGTATGTATTATATGCTATAGAGTTCTAACCAAACTAAACTCTGGTTAAAAAGAAAAAATTACTAGTAGTAATCTTGAATGCTCATTGAACCGTGGCAAATATTGAGGTTAGCGTTCCTTTATTCATTCTTTCACTCAAGGAAAAACACAAAATGTAATAGCTGTGATTTATTAATGTAAAAAAATAATATTTTCTGTACATTTCAAGGAAAATAATGCATCTAGGTTGACATGATGAAACTAACTAATGCATAAATGGCCAAGCCAGTTTCTCTCTCAAAAAAAAAAAAAAAAAAACGAAATGCCAGCAAAGTCCTTATCATCATCATCATCATCTAGTAAACCTAGGCTGCCAGGATGGGGTTCCTGCCTTCATCTATCTCAATGGTTAGAAGATGTTGCAGATCCGACCCATTCGGACCCTCTGAGTAAAGTGTAGGAAGGTAAGCATTGTATGCCGGCAGGTAGCGAGAAACAAAATCTCTCACCTGGAGAAGCACCAACCATGGAAAGATATATTGCACTAGTGTCATTTTAAGGTAATGAAAAGACATCATGTTTAGTAAAACATCTGAGTAAAAAGTCGAATTAGCCCTCTAGCAATATTCGTGACATCAAGTTAATCCTCTAAAATTTTTGAAGATTTAGGTGCTGATGGAACGTTAAGTAATATCGTACTCTGACCACTTGTAGTGTGACATTTCCACTTTAGGCGATAGTTAGTGGTGGGAATGTCTCACTGGCCAAAGCACAATCCTACTTGGCACTCTATAAGCACCTAATAATTTCTCTGCATGAGGTGCGAGGTGTGATGTGAATGGAAATAGATCATCTCAATTGAATTTATTGTCATGTGTTTTCAAGTGTGATCTCTTACCATTAATTAAAGAGATAGCCCCATACATGATATAAGCAACAGAGAAATTAATGGTAAGATCACACCTAACAACACACAACAAGAAATTCAATTGAAAGATCTATTCATGAGGCGAATAAACAGACCTCCTCATCAGACATTCCAGGGTTGCCTGCCTCCCTCATCGCAATCTCTGCCTGCAAATTTGAACGACACATGACACAGAAGTGTGTTACAATCAGGTTTTGAAAAAACAAAAACACGTTGTACAGGGATGTTAAGAAGCAACCTACCTGCAAACGCCACTGGTAGACACAACTTGGGTCCGTAATCTTGATCACTATCCATGATTTTATGAATTTGTCCCATGCATCATAGTAAGCTTCAAGGTTTTTATTCACAGTTTCTAGCTGAAAAACCAAGCACAATTTATTAACAATTCCTCCTACTACAAGAATTATTAGGCTACTACAACATACAGAAACTGCATAATCAGTTATTCAGTATCGATCAACTCTTTATGCGTGAATTAAGAAACAAAAAGAGAAATTTCTAAGTCTGACCTGGGGATCAACCACCTTTACAACTTCTGCCGGAAGGGGCTTGAAGCCAAGCATCCAACCTTCAAATAACACAACCTAGACGGCCATCCATGCACAGTAATTGAAGAATAAAATACTTGAAAGGAAATTGAACTGAGATAAAAACCAGTCATTATTTCATGGCAAAACTAAACCCCCACCCATTTTATTACAATTTAGGAACTGCCTGAAAATCGAATATTTTCAAAGCTGGATATTATCATCCTCATTCTTCAGAGATTTAAAAGATTCATGTTGTATACTTCATTTTTTTGGTTCCTTACACTAGTGTCCGGAATTCACTGAGTGAGACCGACTGATCCAGCTTAGAGTACTGCGACTGCCCCTCCCGACACAGGTTTTTTCTTCCCCGGGTCTTGACCTAAGACCCTATAGGAAGGGAAAGAGCTTGTTGACCACTCAACCGACCTTGTGCTGGTATGTTACACACTTCTTTGGTTGGGGAGCAGCATAAATTTTGGAAGTTATGAACTTAATGCGTATGAGTAAGATTTTGTTTGTCTGCATTTTTTTTTCATCTACTGGATCATCTGATACCAAGTGAAGGTAACTTGTCAGAAAAGATTAAGAATTACAACGAAGATTCCCTACCGTAAGGGGTCCTTCAACTTCTGGCCAAGTTGAAGGATCAGCACGGTCGCCTCTCCCATTGAATGCAGACTGCAAAGCCAGTCAGGAAAATCACATCAGCAAGTACATAGATAAAGTTTGTCCAAATAACCAAAATATGTAAGCTAAGCCCCTTACTTTATCGTATCGAGGTGGCTTCATCTTCATACCTGGAAACTTCAAATGATAAGGAACTATGAATAAGATAAGAAGACAAAAATTAATTTATGGACACACCTTCTTTTGTCAATTTGGATAGAGCTGTCAGAGTTTCAACAGACAAAGCAAGATCATGGCTTCCTGCGTTTCCACGGAACTAGAAAGCAACAAGGCAAAGCAAAGTGTTCAAGTCGACACAATGTCTCTACACAATAAACTGTTCACTACTTCATTCAACAAAGCATGTGGATGGCTACCTCAAGAAGAGCATTTCCTGGATTAGCTTCTCTTAGTTTACTCTACAATCCAAAGATATATAATTTGTTAGCCAAACAAGAAGAATAAAAAAAGATCAAGACATGAGAAACAAATGAAAAAAGGCAAGAGGTGATTACAGCTTTCATATACCTGACCTTCAGCCGTCAGATAAAAATCATCTATAGATATCGTAGCGGACTTCCTGAGAATTTCAACGTGATGTATCAGACATTTGTTAACTAATAATGTCCCTTTTTAGATAGTCATTATTTATAACAAAGGGCAAATTAACAACACAGTTACTTCAAAGGTCAGATGCAACCTGCCAGTCTGATCGAAAAGATAATCAAGAGCAAAGACTAGGGTTGTCTTTCCACAGCCTTGGGGAGCACTAAATCCAATCTGAGCCATATAATGTGCAGAAATAATTATGATACTTCTAGCAAAAATTAAAAAGCTTCTTCCTATAGTTTTAGTTACAGCTCACGCAGACCTTGACTACAATTATTTATCATTATCACCATTTTCAACTAATGAATTATGATTACCATTATTATTTGGTAAAAGATGTAGAACATTTATAAAAAAAGTTACATAAAGCAAACAAAATATGATACAGAACGAGGGTAGTGCGCAATACATACCACTAAAGGAGGTATATCTTCTTCATTTTTGAGCATGGACTGATGTTCAGCAATCTGATCTTCACACCAGAGGAAGACCGGTATATAATAGTGATAGATCCTAGCTTTTTGAGGCTCCGTTAAGTACATTTCGTTAAGTTGAAACAATCGGCATAACAACCGGCCGTATAATAACCACTTATCTATGGACTCTGCCACCTTCTCTTTTGTCACACCAATTTTGTCTAGCAAAGGTCCTGAGCATATAAATTCAAAGAGATCCTGCACAGAGGAAACTTGAGCAGGTTTTGTCGGGAACATAGAATATAAAGGGCCCTGCCTCCACTCGTTGCGGCTGGCAGTACTTATTGTAGCGTAACCATGTTGCAGCCATGAACTTCCACTGCCTACAGGAATCAATTGGAATTGTAAAGCAAAGATCCCATACATGATTTTCCAGAGGTATGAGCAAATGTAGCAGTTAATGTACTTATTTCATGGCAAAATTAAATATCAAGTAGCGATGATTCCAAATAATGCCAAACGCTAAGACACTAAACTATTCGAAAATCAAGCATATTCATTTTTTGCAAGTACTTCAGTTTCAGCAAAACAGTCTCACAGCCATCATAAACACAACAAGACAGGCAGCGAGATCGGAATACAAATTTGGAAAATTTTCTTTCAATGTTCATTTTATTTTTCCTCTTCCTTTTTTTTGACTAAAAGAAGACTAGAATTTAGATGAAGCTTTAACAGAAAGGGCATAATATAATAGAACACCTAGTAATCTGTTATAAATTTCAACAAGGAAGAATCTAACATGCAATCCCTAGCTAATTACAATTTACAAAGTGGACTATGGTGCATAACAAATAATCAAGCTCCAAATTTCTTAGAAAGAAATTTGATTCTCAAACACCCATTAGTAACCTGAGAAAAATATACCAACCCCATTAATCTGATAAAGCTTATAATTCATAATCCATCCAAATTATTTTAAAAAAAAAAAATCCTAACTTTGTATAACAATCATTACAACTGGACAGCATTGTAGAAAACAAGTATAATTGAATGAATTGAAAGAAAAAAAAAAAAGTAGAGTGAAGGAGTAACAAAAAGTACCTGACTTTAGCAATTGAGAGAGCTTAGAACAGTTCGATTGGGAAGATGGAAGAGTTGGGAAGTGACGAGAATTGGAACACAAATGCAATTTACAATTGTTAGTAGTAAGATTAGAATTAGAACAGTTGAAAGAAGGCAAAATTGTGGGTTGACATGGTTGAGATAAGACATTCAAAGACGCCATTTTTTT
>QANU01026628.1:124631-144240 GCA_003254905.1 Nissolia schottii | reverse complement strand
AAAAAAAAATCCTCGCTAAGAGACATCTATCCGTTTAAGGGATCTCAATCAGATCGAGTTTAGTTAGTCGAGTTCTTGATAATAGGATCCAAATTTTCACGAGAGAAAAAAAAAACACATTAAATTTTATTCAGATGATTAGTTAAGGGGAGTTGGTTGAGTGGATTGCATCTAACAAGACGTTAGTTCGAGGTGTCATTTGTCTTCTTGGAGTAAGGTAAATGTAGTCTACGGCACCATCCCCTTGTCCTAAATTTTTGTTAATAAACAAAATGATTAGTCAAGAAGCTAAACATGTTCATCAATCAAAAGATTCACAACATGGTTGGTAAAAATATGGACCATCCTTAATTTATTATACTACTAGTAATAATTTTCTTTTGATAGACAAAATAAATGTCAGTGAAGTTACCCAGTTTATTCTTAGTTCTAATTCTTCAAGTCTTTACTTGATATAACTCATCATGCAATGAAAATTTCCGTTTCTTAAATAATGAGAGCTATATCAAGTTAACGAAATAGAATTAACATAATAAAAAAAAAATGTTACATCAAAGTTTAAATAACTACGGGTCAATAGAAGGGTAAATAAGACATTAAGATTGAAAAACTCAAATAATTTGCATGAAATTGTAAATTTAAAGTTGACCTACCAAAAAATAGAGGGGTTACGGATCTAAATAACATTTGTTTGTCATCAAACCCAATTAAGTGAAAATATATATCTCATGAAAAAATTAACTTAGCCATGTATATTAATTAGATTTTCTTACGGGAACCACATTCTTAGTCAATGATAAAGACCTACACAACCATGACAAGATCATGTGAAATGTGAACTTTCACATGAGAATTCATTCTTTGATCAAGCCCATACTCAAGCAAAAGATTTTGGTCTTCAACCACCAATATCTTATCAGCTTTTGGTCCACCAACCACGTTCAACTTAAGGAACATAATGACCCATTTAAGGACGTGGTTTCTTCTAACCCAAATTGTTCTATTCTCAAGGCTCGAACTTAAGTCCACTAGTTAAGAAAGTGAAGCTTGCTACCACTATAACTAAACCCTGTGTTAGCTTGGTTGGTGTAGTCAAGTAAAAGTATCAAGCAAAAATCCACAAAAACTCACATATGAAGGACCTAAACAGTCCAAGGCATGAGAAGATGCCATTTTGCTACACCCAACAACAATAACCATTACTACAACATTTAAGTTCTAAATATCCCAAGGCATGAGATGATGCCATTTTTGTTACACCCTACACCAATAATCATTACAGCATCTAAGTTGAAAATATCAAAGGCAAGAAGATGCCTCATCTTGGCTTGGAGGTTCTATCTCAGAAAACTTAGCATGAACCCCAAGCCAAAGGTGATTAAATGTATATACATAAGATATTTAAAGAATGGGCAGACAGGGATAAATATGAATGGAAGTTGGAGGAGAAAGATTAGATTAGACACAGGATTTCTATGTTGTGTACATATCAGTTAGGAGTCCCCTAGCGTTGCCTTGTCGATCATTGTTATCTCCACTCTTCAGAACATAGTTTCATGCAGTTTTGGTGAAGACAAAGCCGCTACACATTTATACTGATGCAGAGAAATTCATAATGAGCATCATGCAAGTCAATAGTAAATAGGATCCTCAAAAAATGGGAATAGATCCTCTCATATCTAAATTTCACATTATTTGGTCATGTGTTAATTTTTACCATTGGTAAGATTCTTTTGTTTATTCCATACTTGGCCCTACTTTCTTCTTATCAACCGTAAAAAACAACACATGAACAAATCATGTGAAATTTTGACATAATCAGATCCATTCCCTCAAAAATAACACGCATTACTACATTAGTTCTCCAAATATCATTGTAACCACATAAATCCCTCAAAGATCTAAAACACCACTACATTCATCTTTTAGGAGGACTTAATTGGTGACACTAAAGGAACAATTGTCTAACTATTTTGAATATTTGAAGGACTAATGTGATGCTTTGTGTATATTTCGAGGACTAAAATAGGGTTTTGCTCTTCAAGTTTTATATGCATGCATATATACATACATATAAATGCAGTGAAAGAGAGGACTTGCTGTTTTCTTTCAATGCTATACCTTGTCTTGTCTGTACTTTGAGCGGATGGCAGTTAAAGGGCAGCCATTGGTATTCAGCTGTAGGTCTTGCAATGCAAGAACTGTGGTCTTCAAATCTGATGCTTTGTAACAGGCATGGTGTTGAAGAGTTGGATTCTGCTATAAACAATGAGTGTCATGCTTCATTTTTCACATTAACTCCAAATGTAAGCAAAATATGAATTGGATAGATTTGGATCCTCTAAACCGAGATCCTCGCTTTAGAGAGAAAGTGAGGGGATCTACAGTTCTACACCTTCAATCAATAAAGTGGGACTCCAACACAATGCACGTTGTTGATCCAAGGGTGTGGATCCCTCACTTTCTTTTTAAAGCAAGGATCTCATTTTAGAGGATTCAAACGAATTAGAGACACTAACCCATGGGTGCTTTGACTGATCTAATGTCCATTTGGCAAGAAATACAGCAGATGCAGCAATGATAGAGGGAAGGAAACTCAAGAAACCATAGTCCATCAGTGTTAGTTCAGCTAGGTAATTGGCCAGGTACTCCAATTCAAGGTTAGGATCCTGTAATTTTTTCAGTACATAAGTGATCAATAATATTCAAAACCAAACAATTTGGCAGGAAGCATAGCCCAAAGTTCAATCATTTCACCTTGTAAGAAGCTTGTGCTGCATGAAGAAACCTCCTAAGAACCAAGAATGTACCAAGACAATTGCATTAAGGATCTCCCACTATCACCTTCGAAACTTTCTTTTCATCTTTGTAGGGATATATTAATGATAAAAATGTCAATTATTACCTGAGGAAAGTTATTGTAGTGGGAGCAAACAGTTGATATTCAGAGGACTTTAACACTTGACTCTCCATTTTTAGTACCTGGCGCATTCACATTATTTATCAATTGCAAAGGTTCCAAAAATTATATGCATGCATAATCTTGTGTGTGTAATGAAACTGCAGTTTTTAATTTTCAGTTAACAGAAAAATTCCTTATTATTTGGGCATTATTCATGTTATGTTGAAGAAGTAGGTCATACCTCTGCTTTCGTGTATGTATTGTCTGTGATGTAGCAGAAATCTTCGATGCGAGGGGCATTAATCTCTTCATACTTCCTACAATCACAGAAAGCAGAACATAAAATAGACATTTTCAAATACATACAATGAATGCTATACAAAGATTATAAATCCTTGTACTTCATGATATTTTTCCTTCTAGCTGAATTTTACAAGTACTGGTTTAAAACTAAAAGTGCTTGAAGAGCAGTGATCAAACAAAATCAAATGGGAAAACTGGTAACGTTGGCTAAAAGTTCTTCTTGATGTATACCATTAGCATATACTTGTTGTAATTGATGTCAAATAGGATAAGAACCAATGTATTAAGTAAGCAACAGAATATTTTTCCATCTTTTGCATGCTATCCTTCAAAGCCTTATCTTAGTTGTTGAAGTATTAAAGATAATTTCTTTCTTGGATGAGATCACTCGTTGATTCAGAAAAACAAGGCTACGATGCATTGTCCTTTCAACAGGAAGCATCAAGGTTTAATATGGAAGCACATAACAGCATCACACTGAAAATTTTGGTTTTAATATCATGATACATGAATGAAATCACATATGCCCTGTTGAAGAATATGAATTGCAAGGGTATGAAGTCTTCGTTGAATTTGAGAACTCACGAGGCAATTAGCATGCATGTGATTCCAAGCAGCTGAAGTCTCTGAGTTTCAATGTAATTTCTGGAGAGAAACCAATCTATGAGATATACAGTAAGATAAAAAGTGTCTGGTCCCAATCTGTATTCCTCAGAAACCTGAAACATAACATAGTAAGATTGTAATTCAAAGAAAAAATAAGGATTCCTTTGTTTATCTTTTCTCATAATTGCTAAAGTTACTTCTAACTAACGCATTCAGTGTCTTTATGCTTTAAGTGCCATTTAGTGTCTTACTTAAACTTTTAGAAAAGATGGTTTTTAACATGGCATCAGAGCCTCTTTGACCAAGTGTTACACTTTAATATAGTAGAAAATCAAATGATGCAAACCTCTACAAGCCAATCAACCAGTATCCGACGCATGCCTTGAGTGATGTCTCGCTGCACTGTTTCCATAAAGTTAGGATTCGGCCTTCTTGCAAGCTGAAAAATGATATGTTCAACAAACAAATTAAGACACAAAAAAATTAAGAAAAACATATGACGGAATGGTTATGCTAATTCTGTATTCTTCTTTATGGAAATATATAAGCCAGGAAGTCCCACAATATTTCAATCATTACAATGTTTATAACTTTCTTCTGCTTAATTGCTTATTCAGAGCAAGGTTTCTTAGCACCCAACATGCCAGCAATTGTTAAATTTAATGGATATAGAGCTTTCAATATGAGAGAGATGTTTTTCTTTCCACTACTATTGGGGGTGTCAAAAGAAGTCAATTCTTAATCATAAACATGAAAAAGCTAGCAGAAAATGTATGATTATATTTCCTCACTTTCATAGCAAGCAAAGTTGGCAGAGACAATAAGGCTTTATATATAAAAGAGCAGAAGACTGCTGCATACAGTGGCATGGCATTTATAACACAAACCTCAGAAACACGCAAGTTGCTATAGATATCAGAGACATAGAGGCTGCACAATTGAGGATCTTCAACGTCTTCATCTATGTTAGTGATGTCTGGGTCCTTTAATGCAACCAGAATTTCAGAAAAGCTACATTTCTTGGCTGCAACAATTTGTATATGCATGTCAGTACATATATTAGCTGAGAAAAAGAAGAATAAAAATGAATAATAAGTCAAATAAGAAATTATTTATTTTTCTTTAAGGTCTTAAAGAAATTCAATAACCCAATGCAAAGCATTATATTGAATGCATAATGACAAACTATGGCCAGTATATCATGCTTCCCAGAAACAATTGATTATAACATTAACAAGGCAACAAATAATCTTCAAATTTCTCTGCACTGCCAGATTGTTTCAAATGTACGCGTCAGCTGTGTTAGCAATGATAAGTTGCTCTATTATAAAAACTTACAATTTGTGAAGGAGTATATTATAACAGAAAAAATGGGAGCATTTAAGCACTGCATAGATCATGCCCTACTCAATATGCAGGGTGCCACATAAATATTACAGACTTGTTGATGATAAGTTAGGAAGAAAAACCTTTATTCTGATAAATCGGAGGGTGAGCAAATACTCCAGATCCCTGATATCCATCATCCTTGCCACACTCTTTGGCACTAGGCAATATAAGCGAATTATTTTCCAGATTAATTGAGCAAACTGCATCCTCTGGTTTAAGTCCTGCACTCTTTGGTTTGGAGTCAACCTGAACTTGTTGGTCCACAACAACAGAAGGAGCCACTTTGGAACCATTAATTTGACCAGCTTTGGCAAGCTTGCTTTTCTTAGTCTGAAAGTCACAAACATCACTGTTAGGTGAAGATGATGATGAGAAGCTTTCCATGAATGCAATATCAATGCACCAGCAAAAAAATATTTTCTTTCTCTAAACATGTAAAGCTTAGGATATGGAGAAAAACCTGAATTTTAGTTGAATTGAAACAGCTACTGTATGAATTTTCACAGCAAACATTAGTAACATCTTGAAGAACAGCCCTCTTCTTTCGTTGAAGACAGGCATTATCAGAAACTGCTCTTTTCGGATTGGCTCGCAGTGGCTGCTTCTGATTTCGCTGTGCCTGCTCCTGCACAGGTGGAAGCTGTCCAGATGCACGAGATGCAGCAGCCCGAGCACGAGTCAATCGAACAGGGGGCTCTCCAGCTCTCAAAACCACACTGTTTTCATTCTTCATGTCTGCAAGATTCTGTTCAACAACAGAAAACAGTGCAGACACTTAAATCTTGATGTCTGAATCCTGCAACAAAGTAGACAAAATCATGAGAAGAAACCAGAAAGGATAAAAGAAAGGCATCAGGAATCCATAATGCTAGTATTTATCAGTACACAAATTGAGTATCTAGGAACCATATGCATGGAAATCAAAGTGAAGAAACAAAAAATGACACATCTATGTATTATTTTTCATCAACAGTGGCAACAAAATTTTGAAGTTGGATCAGCAACCTGACATCATACAAACACAATTCACTTGGAAACTTTTAAGTGCTCACATCAATTTTTGTTATTTCCTGCTTTATGTTACCAAATGCAGAAAGCAAATTAGTAGATTCTACATGTAGATCAAAAATCAAGCATACAATTACCTCAAGTACAAAAAAAGAACTGTTTGAATGACAATCAGAACTCAAACTTACCTAAAATAAAATTAAGCATAAAAAACGTACAAGAGACAGAGGCACAAAGACATTTCACAAACCACCTTTTTTTTTTTTTTTCAAAATAGCAGTGCAGATCAATATATGAGACTTCATTGACTGCAGCAAAAAATATCCATATAATTGGAAAAAGAATTTATAGACAATGCATAACTAAAGCTTTCATTACACAGCTCAGTTTGTTCATGAACTTGTAAGAAGAAAACAAAAAATTCCCAATGAAAGAACAAATATTAAAGAAGAGGAGAAAAGAAGACAGAAGGGTATACAAGTTATGGGACCAAAGGAAAAGAAATCCCCAAACCACAATTTCTGGTTCACAGGATGGGAAGAAATTAAGCTTCTGTTAGATGAAAACAACTTTCTTTGTCCTTGAAAATCACCATTCCAAAACTTCAAAATAAAAATTAAAAAATAAAAAATAAAAAGAAAGAAACAGTTTTAGTTTTAAGTATTTAATGTCACCATTTTCAGCTCTCATCTCAGCTTCCCATTTTGAAACTGAAACCTCCCTCCAATAACCCTCTCATTTTCTTCAGCCACATTGTAATTTAAGCTTCCAAAAACCCTTTCTATTCTTATCTTCTCTTAGTCTTTTTTGTGGCATTCCCTAACAAAACCTATGAAAAGAAAATAAAATCCAAATGAGCATCATTGACCACAAACACACACAGCCACATTAGGGATTTTGAAGATACTCCATTCCTTGAAATAGACTTGACGTTACAAAAAATTAGGGAAAAATTATCAAAGATAAAAATAAAAAATTAAAAGATAAAATCAAACATGTTTTTGTTTTTGGTTTCAGGTAAGGGCAATGCACTTAAGAATAAGGACCTGGTGGGTCTATCTTGCAAGCTCCATCGCCTCCATTGACGAGAGAGAGAGAGAGAGAGAGAGAGAGAGCTGCAAAGGTCTTTGAAAGAAGGAAGCAGCAGCTGCCTATTATTATTATTATGTGGAAGAGAGAGTGAAGTGGAACTGAGCGGGATGTGTGTTTGGTTTTAAAATTCTTTTGTACAAAGACTATTAATTAAAGTATTAAAGATTTTCTTTTCTTTTTCTTTTTTTTTGGGAGAAGAAATTATTCTATGAAAAAGGTGGCAATGTGTCTACATATTTTCACATCTTTCAACTAGCATTTTTGAAAACATTTTGTGGGATAAATAATAAAAATGATAAGACCCATTTTTATTTTGTATGTTCAAGAATGATGTATTAAAAAATTCTCAACTGAAAGTGTTTATAATGTCGTTCAATCAAATAATGGAGGTGAGAATCAACTATTTTTTTGTTTATATGTCAAGATTTAATTAAATGACAATATAAAAAAAAAGTTTTGCAATGTGTGTAGCAATTAAACTCATTTGTAAATGAGAAATTATTACATGACATAAATTCAACACATTATTTTTAGATACATATAATAAAAATAAAGTTATTTATACACTTAAAAAATAGTAACCTAACCGCCACCAAAATGGATAAAACAATTACAAAACAGAAAAATAAACTTTGTTAAATACAAAAAATGAATAATATTAAATACATGTGTGCATGTGTAATGATAATGTTTTTTTATTTTATAAAAAAATATTTGGTGATAATGTTTATTTATCTTATATATAATATTTATTTTTTTTATTTTATAATTTTATTTTTTTATTTTAATAGCTGTTAGGTGAATGTTTTTAAAGGATATGAAATGCGGGACTTTGATAAAATTATCTCTTATTACTTTTGTGTGTCTCTCTCTTCTCTCTAAGAATGATTATTAAATTTGTGGTGAATAAAAATTTCTAGATATATAAATTAATAGGGAGAAACTCTGGAGTGGCAGTGGTTTGACTAACTGTTTGACTCAAAAGTTAAAGGGGGTTAGTAACATTAACAAGTAACGCTTAGTATTTTAATAGTGGGAGTGAGATTTACCGTAAGATTGCTACTGAGATCTGGACCACATGCTAGCTGTTTTGAAGATAATATTGTGTTCGGTCTATTCAAATTTATTTCGGGCAACTCAATACATTTTACAAATTTCTTTTTTCTTGAGAACTCAATACTCATGCCTTTTACCAATACAAAATTATTCGAGTAGTAGACAACTTCGTGATCTTTTTAAAAGATCTTAAGTTTGAGATTTGAAAAAGAAAAAATATATGTCAACAAGGATAGTCACAATATTTTAAGTTGAATTATTTATTTCTTTTGATTTTGATTGAATCATTAACATTTGATACTGACTTAATTAAGGTTCCTTAAAGAGAACATACTTAAACCAAAGACCTCTAATAAAGGAGTCAAGGTACTTGTCACTATGACTAACCTCGTGTTGATTGAGTTGAATTATTTGATCTCATTAATAATAGAAATCAAATATCACTGCAAAACAAAACTCATGTCTCCTGCAACAAGGCTTTTTGAGTTTGGGACCATTTGGGTCAAGCTAAATTGAGCCGAGTTTGTTTCAAGTTAACTTTTTTTTTTTTTAGTATTTTCTGTCCAACATGTCTATTTTTATTGAGTTATTTGGATTAGTTTATCGAACTCAACTCATTTCAACAACTCTAGTCATGAATTGTAGTCCTGAGTAATAGGACCAAAGTTTCCTTCGTTATTTTGACAGATTATAGAAGCATTTGATTTTGGCAGCAAATTATGCATGGCAATTTGAAGTTTCCCAGAATTGCTTTGATGATCTCCGTAGCAATTTCTGTTACTTAGGTTATGAGTGGTTATGGAGATGGAATTTTTTAGTTTCCATTCCTCATTACGTAGGATGACAATCAACAGAGGCAAGTTCGGATAGCACTTCTCCAATTTTCGCTCTACGAAAAATCATTTCCCACACCCAATCTCCTACCATGAAGAGAAATTTATCCTCATCCTCAAATTCACCACCGCATGGAATCTAAAAAATATTATTTAACCAATAAAAAATAACAAAAAATAATGTTTAATTAACATCCCAAATTAAGATCACAAAATACCAAAATAAATAGTTCAACACCATTGTAATATCAACAATCAACACAAAAAGAGTGGGAGAAGACGTGTGGGACTGAGCCTAAGGGCATGAGAACTAAACAAAAAAGGTATTTGTAAGTTACATACTTGCATTAGTAATATGCAATTGAGCTTAAAATTTGTGACTATATTTTATTTATTAAAAATAATATTTTCTATTTTGGTTAACTATTAAAAATAATATTAATATAAAATAAGTAAGTTAGTATAAAAATATACTTCGGCTCAAGTATCCGTGCGAGGTAAAGGACATATTCTCATCTTCATCCCATTTTTACGCTAAAAAAATGTTATCATTGTTTAACTACTTGCTGATATTTTTTTGCCTTTTCTTTTGGTGTTACATATTTTTTATCGCTTCATCATTGATACAAATGGATCCCAGACACCCTCTTCTCATCTGACCCTAACTTGTTTATTGAGCATGTATAAGAATAACTAATTAACTTTTAGCATGTTATGGCATAACTGACTCTATTGATGGAGCACCAAAGTAGGACCATCGACGCACCTGAACCGCCACTTACTTGGAATGTCGCGGAACGGAGAGACGCTGGCACTGGGGGCTCCTAGCGGCGTGGCGTTGGCACCTAGAAAGCCAACCAAAACCACCATCAAAAACCCATAAAACAAATCTTTAAATTGGTAGGCCTCACAATAGCACGATTCTAGCATCGCTACGGTGTTCTGGCATCGTCACGGCGTCCTGAGGACCACCGTAGGCCACCACCAACACAGAGGCGGCGCTAGAGCCTACTACCCTAGGTTATCCTAAAAGAAGAAATGACTACCAACCTAAAAGGGAGAGAAGAATTGAGCAAAACTCATTCTAATAGGGAAGAAGAGTCTGAAATCTAAGCGAGTTAGAATGGGGGGAGGAATACTCTATATATAGGCGAAGGAGTGGCCAAAGAAGCGGGTCGGGCCCCCAAAAACCCGAAACCAATATAAAAACATGGAGTTGCATCACCGCGTGTCTCGCACAAGTTGTAAATCTATCTCGCACGAGACACCTCCCCCAAAACATCTTGCGCGAGTTGCTTTTAGCGTCTTGCGCGAGATGCCTCCTAAACTTGCAATGAGGTGCTACATATATATATATATATATATATATATATATATATATATAGGGGGGAGCTCAAGACCCCCTCTAGATGTTGCTTCCGATGTGGGACTTCAGCTCCGTGTCACTGCAGCACGTTGGCAGCTTTGCAGCGTGCTAGGAGTGCTATAGTGCACATCTGTTTCCTCTTTCATTTCTTTTCTTTTCTTTCACGAGCCATCACATTTGCGATGTTAGAGTCACATGACATTTGGAGGACTAAATGTCTTAATGAGAGAAGGTTGTAATAACGCATAGTTCATAGATAAAAGAAGAAGAAGGGAAACTGAGTGCGCCACAATGCCTAAGGCACGCTACAACGGCACAACGTAACAAGGGCATTGTAGTGCCCAGGGAGCACTACAACAACGCAGAAATAAAGTCCCACTTCAGGGAAATGTGACGAAAGGGGATCTTGAGCTCTCCATATATATAGAAGTCTCCCCTGAGTATTTTTTTTTTTAGTAATTCACTTAGAGAGCTCTGATGGTACAAACTTTCCTCCAAAGCTCTAGTTCTTTTTATTCTTTCTCCTTCTAATTATTCTATCTGTGGGGAAGCAGTACCTTCACATAGGATGACAAGAGCTCTAAGTGTCCATGCTCTTTAGTGGTCAACCATTTATAGGTGAGTGACTTTCTTCACAATCTATTTTCAAACCATGTATTTATTTTAAGAAATTATTTATTTTATGCATGTTTTTGTGAAATCCTAGGAGGAAGAAGTTAGTATTCTCTTTTAAGTATCCATGAAGTTAGTTATTGTTGGGAATTTCCTTATTTATGAAAATAGTTATTTATTTAGAAATTTCTTTATTTATGAAAGTAGATAATTATGAAAATGTTTATGAAATTATTTTAGAAAGTCATGAAAACTATTTTAGAATTACATGGAACCATATGTTTTATTGCATTAAATATGTCATGTTGCATGTGTATGAACATTTAATGAGAAAAAAAATCAAGTTATGCTATCAGTTATCAATTAAAGTTTTTAGTTATTATGTTCATGTTATTTCATGCTATGTTATTTAAGTTGTTTTTCATGGGAGTAGATATAGGATAGAACTGTAAGTCAGCAATAGTCTACATTGACCCTGGTATACCTTGTATGATCATAATGTAGAATATGATTCATGTAGAATTAAGGCAAGACCGTGAAGCCCAACATAGGCAACTCATGAAGCTTAGTGTCATGTATCACGTATAATATATGATGTATCATGTATCATGTATCATATCATGTCATGTAGATTAGAGTAATGTTGTAAATCCCAAACATCCAAAGAACAACTAAACCGTAATGCTCAGATTATCTACTCGTAACTTGTTTATGATTCTAGAGAATGACCAACTTGTTTATGTTTTCAAATGTTTTTAAGTATTATGTATTATAATTATATAACATGTTTTCATGCTTGATATTATATTATGTATTGCATCTGCATGTCATGATTACGGGATGTCCCATGTCGTCGTAGGATTAGTCATTCACAAAGCGATAACTCACCCCTCACCAACCATTTCGCAGATAACGCCCATAAAGATACGCCTTTTATTCAGTAGATTCCAACATATTGGATCCTTAGCGAGCTTCACGTTGTTGTGGAGTATTCTTCAGTTTATTTCAGTTATTAGGATAATTTATTTTATTTCGGTCAATAGAGTGCTCCAATGAACTACAGGCAAATGGTTTCATATTTTAATTATTTTATTTCATAACTTATGTAAATGATTTTATTTTTTTATTTATGATTTTTAGTTTTTTTAAAGGTTTTCTTGTTATTTGTTTATCAAAGCTGTGTGTTTTCATGATTAGCACATTAGGAGACTTTCATAAGGGAACTAGTCCTTTGCGTGCTGGTGGAGATTTCTGGGGTCGCCACATTTTCGGGTCACTACTTTCACTCTCGTTATTCAAAACCAGTTGAGTAACCTTCAAAGATGGATGTCCCATACGTTGGTGCCAAATATCAAACTAACAAATTCTACTGTTGCTTGTGCTTTTTCACTGCGAAATCCCTTGAAAAAATATAGCTCATCTCTTCATTTACCAGCTCCAATCAACATCTTCGAAGTACGATTTTGCATAACACACAATGTATTAGTGAAATAGACAACACAACTTGTGTCGTCAATGAGTTGAGAGATAGATATCAAATTGCACTTCAATCTTGGCACACAAAGTACACTCCCCATTTTTAATCCTCTATCAAGTGTCACCATCCCTACTTTTGTTGTAAACATTTGTTTTCCATCTAGAAGACTGTCTAGGCAACATGTTATCTCTTTAATTTCCTGCTAAAGATTCAAGTTTGCGGTCATGTGAATTGAAGCTCCTGAGTCAACAATCCATACACTATGTTTACCTGTCATCTTCTCATTCACATTCCCTTTGTGACTATTTAAAGGTCAACGAGCATCTGCCACTGCTCATTACTCAATCCAATTAGTGCATTCTTGTTCACGTCAACTCCTCTATTGTTGATTTCTCCACCAATGTGTACTACATTGGCACAAACACCACCACTTCTCCCTCTATTAGATGCTGCTCCACCTCGTTGTCAACCTTTTCCTCACCCATTGGTTTTTTCCTCACCTCGCCGACGATCACCCCACCAATCAGGATAACCAATCAACTGAAAACATGTTTCAATTTCATGTCCTGCTCTTCCACAGTTTGAACATACCACGATTTTGTCTTTTGGCTCAGTGTGCCTTCCAATTCTTGCAGTTGCTTGCACAGATAGCCCCATGACAACTCTTCACTCCTCCTTTTCTTGACTCATCATTCTCACTCTTTCTTCTTGTATTAGAGGGGCATGCACCCCATTCAACATAGGCAAGGGATTAGTTGCGAGCAAATTAAAGCGATCTGTCCCATAGATGGCATCGTCAAGACCCATAAAAAATTGATGAACTTTTTCTTCTTTGCATTGCTTGTCTAGCTTGCTTCCAATATCGCACTTGCATCTTCCACAAGTGTAGAGCAGAGTCTTTTGATAGTTTGTCAGTTCACCCCACAAGGTTTTTAGGCTCCCATAGTATGCAACCATGGCCATCCCTTTGTTGGCACTCCGCTAGCTCCGCCTTTATCCACTGGATCCTGGGTCTATTCATGATTGAAAACCACCCTTTGATGTCCTCCCACAATTCTTTTATGTTCTCCTGATAAGATATGGTTGAACATAAGCTCGGTTCTATTGTGTTGAGTACCCATGATACCATCATAGAATGAACAGTCCACCAGTCTTCTAACTCAGAAGTGTCTTCCTTTGGTTGCGGGATTTTTCCTTCTACGAACCTCCATTTGCATCGTGCACTAAGGGAGGTATGCATCGCCCACGACCACTCGTCGTAATTTTCTCCATTTAGCTGGACTTAGGTGATCAAGTTTCCTGGGTTATCACTTGAGTTCAAATCATATGGTGAAGAAGTCTTTTTCAACACATCAGCTGATTTTTCTGTATTAATCGTTTCAAATTTTTCTACCATGGATGCCTTCGCACATTCTGGACTAGGCTATGTTAGCTATAGCTCTAATACCATAACAAATTATGGTAAAAGACAATCTATCATTATATTAGATAATCATCAAATATATACAACTTTCCACCCTTAAACATATCCTAACAAAATCCCAACAATCTCGCCTATACATAATTGTCATCTTTATCAATATATGATTATTGATATGTATAACAAATAAGGAAACAAATCATATCAATTGATATTCTAAGGATTGTTCAATCCCGCTAATTGTGTGATTTGATATGTTGTTGCATTACTTAACATGTTATTCAAGAACCCTCATAACCCTCCATTGGGTATTGGGTGATAGCCTTCAATGTGATGACGTTAAATTTGGGCGTGAGCTGCTCTAGAAAGAGGGGGTTATATCGTCACATGGGATTCCATACGACTATTGTGCATACATATTCTCGATGAAGAAACTTATGGCTCATGTGGGCAACAGGGGTGATAGGATAGCAACTGCCAATATCACACTCAAGGGTGATGGGAGGTCACTATTACAGTGTATGAGGGAAACCATCATTGCTCAATAGAAGCCTCATATAGACACCTTTCCCAACACATTCCAATGGGTGAGCAGTCCAAATGTCTCACTTTGCTGAAGAGTGTCAAAGATGCACTCAAGAGACGACCAAATTGGAAGTATATGCATGAACCAAGCTTCTACACCATGATATTGGAGGTGAACGACGAGGAGATCATCTTTGTCACAGTCCTAAAGCCATGGATGGATAGGAAGTGGCTAAAGTGTCACTAGTGATCGGCCTCTTTTTGAGAGGCAATGGATGTGCATGTTAACATAGAAGTTCATTCTTAGTACAATTTTCAAAGGGATGCTCTTGTGGCAAAAAACCCATGGCAAGAAAATCTATAATGTAACATCTACCATGTTGACATAAAAATTATTCCCAATGCAATGTTCAAAGGATTCATTGTTTCACCCAAGAGATTTGTTGGGAAGTAGGAAGTGGCAAATGTTGATAGGTGTAGCTCTAACTATGGAGGGTGGGTTTCTTGATGTGATTTTTGAGGTTGTGAGGATGAAGGTGTCACCCAATGACATTTAAATTTTCACTATAGTATATGTTAACACAACTATCCATTTAGTAATGAGTCGCGTACTCCAACGCATAACGAGTCATTGTTTCACACAAGAGATTCATTTAAGAAGTTATATCGGAGTAGTACGGTTCAGATACTGGAGCTCCGTCGAGGGTGATGGTCGGCCGGGGTGAGTACCTGCAAGGACTCCGATGCCTAAGTCAAAAGAGGTTCAAGATGTTTGTTGAAAAGTAGGGGTGTAGAGTCTGAGAGCGTACCTGGGTTGCTGGCCCTATTTAAATACTTGGATAGTGCCCGTGATTTCCTCAATCCCGCGAATATCCTTCCTGTTCTATTTCCGAGGATCGCGGCGTGATGTCCGCTGGGGGGAGTCCATTATGAGGCGCGATGGTAGCCGAGCAGTTCGGGGCTGGCTTGGGTTGCGCTGGCTCTGTTGGGCCATTCTGCAGTCATGGGCCCTTACATCCTCTAGTTGGGCTGCATTGTGGGCCAAAGGTGGATCCTTCACGGAATGGGCCTTCGAGGCCCAGTCTGTAACAGAAGCATATTAGTTCTATCAGTAACTTCAATGTTTCTACATTTCCCTCAATGTCATCTTTGTCACCAAAGCCAAAGATACGCTCCGGATGATGCACAATCACATATGCAATAGACATTGTTGTGAGTAGAGCCTGCGGCTTGGCCGGTTTGACAAAAAGGCCAGGACCATGCTATTTTCAAAGCCTGTTTCAGTAAACAAGTCAGGCCCAGACCATTCACAGCAATGCCTTATCTACTAGACTAGCATTACTTTTTACAACATTTTATGCAATCATATTTATTAATATAATTTTATTATTTAATTTTTTTAAATAAACCATAATCTAAAGAGTCCCTAGGACTCTCCCACACTTACACTCTCATCTCATCTGAATAATGTGAGAGATCTTGGTTTTTTGTTTTTTGTTGGTAAAATGTCATATATCAGTGATAGACCTGCCTATATATTTTTTATCATAAAAAAATAAATATTAAAATAAAATAAAATATGCAATTTTTAATTTTTCAAAAATAATTATAACAAAGTATTATTTTTGTTAATAACTTAATTTCTTAATATAATAATATTCTAAAGTAAAAAAACTAATATATATAAAGGTATTTCTTGAGAGAGGGAGAGAGTTTAACTGAATATATAACATTTACTATATAACAAGCAAAAGTGTATAAATTCAATATGAATCAAAAAGACATTTTCAACAAAGAATTGAAACTCCAAATTTACAAGCTGCTGGGGTATGCTCATGAAGAAACAGATCAAAAGATAAGTCTGAGCAACGTGAATATCCTTTATGTGAAAATCAAGTTTTCATCCATTGATTTTATCATTAAAAAACCAAAGTCCATATCCCAAAAAAGTTTGTTCAACTGTGTTATGTATATCACCAATTATCTTGCTTAGTATGTGATAGTAAGATCATAAACAGAACATATGGCTTTGACCAACAAAAAATAAATAGAAAAATGGCAGCAATACTCTCTCACATTATTCAGGTGGATGAGAGTGTAAGTGTGGGAGAGTCCTAGGGATTCTTTACATTAAGGTTTCTTTAAAAAGAAAAATTAAATAATAAAATTATATTAATAAATATGATTGCATAAAATATTGTAAAAAGTAATGCTAGTCTAGTGGATAAGGCATTGTTGTGAATGACAAAGGTCTTGGGTTCGAGTCTCACTAAAGGGTATA
The DNA here is from genome assembly GCA_003254905.1 of Nissolia schottii. Taxonomy (NCBI): domain Eukaryota; kingdom Viridiplantae; phylum Streptophyta; class Magnoliopsida; order Fabales; family Fabaceae; genus Nissolia; species Nissolia schottii. The sequence goes on along the minus strand of QANU01026628.1, from coordinate 127,370 downwards.
TCCCTAGTTGTGAGTTTATCCCTGCCTTAAAGGAAATTAAGGTACTTGCAACAATAAGTGACATGCAATTCTAAATGTGAATTATATTTTTTTTTAAAATCCAATTTTCGAAGCATAGACATGAAGTTCAAGAGAGTCTGTAAATAAAAACTAATTGTACTTTGATTAATTAGTCATATATCTTATCCCCTTTTTTATCTAAAGTAAAACAAAACATTGAATATTATAACACCTTTTCAAAATTTTGCCAAACATAAATATAGATATCTTTGTATTTATAATGTATAAAAGTTAATTAGTTCGAAATAAACAAATGTTTTTGAATAAAAAAAAGATTTTTATTTGATTGGATCATGTTATATGCATTTTTATTTATGCATATCGAAAAAAATGAATGCTATTAGTTTTGGTAAAATTTCGGATCTTCACTCTATAGAAAGAATGTTTGTATATTATGGGCTTCAAAGAGATGGCACAAATTGATCTTTAGTTGTTCTACTCTATCATTCTTACCCAAATCAAGTATTATTTTGGCTTTGGTTCGCACAAGAGAGAAGATTATCTCAAGTTTCTAGAGGCAGGGGTAACTGCTGCTTTGTGACTGCTCTTGGTTTTAATGTTGCATCCCACCTTAATTACCAATATGTCAACATAAGAATCATTCTCGATGTCATTCTCAAACGGCTACTCCTGTTTTGAGGACGCAGGTCAATCTTTCTAAGTTTGGCAAAGTTTGCATTTGCAACAAATATCTGTTTTATGTGTCATCCATAAACACATGAGAGTGCACTTTAATTACATCTCCCTCTCTAATAATAGGCCACTTACTCAAATGAATAAGGAGTCACTGTTTCACACAAGAGATTTGTCTAAAAATTAAGCATATTAGCTCTATAAATAACTTTTATCTTTCTGCACTCTCTTCAATGTCATCTTTGTTACCCAAAGTCAAAGATACAATCCTAATGATGCACATGATAACTCCATAAAGTTGAGTTATTTAGCTTCTAATTAAGGTTTAATTACATGCTTTGTCCTTGATTTATTTTAGTTTAAACACTTTAATTGAGATTAATATGGTTTATTTTGTTTTGAATATATATTTGAAGTCAAAGGCCATAATTCATTATTCAAATGAGTTAAATTGCAAATTTTGGAGAATACCATTCAAAAAATTTTGTCGGTTGGAGCACAAAAGCACCTCTGTTAAAATTCAATAAAGAAAAAAAAAAGGTATTCAACCATGAATGAAGTCAAAGAAGTTAAAAGATAAAAAACAACTGGGGCCTAAACATTTTAAGTGAAGCTTTAAAATTAGAGTTTTGGGGAGAGAAAATGAGTCTGCATGCTTCCTACATCTCTTGGCTCTTAGGAAGAAAAAACGAGTCTACACACTTTCTACATTATTTGTGCATACTGTAATGTAGCATTAACAGTAATTTAAAAGGTGATAATCTTTCTAATAAGTAATCCAAATTATCGATAATCTTGATAGACAATGTGTCAAACGCCCTCCTAAGATTTCAACTGGAGGACAAGATTCATCTTAGATACTACAAGGTCAAGGCTTGAAGGAGAGATTCATTCCACTTCTCAAGATTTTTTCAAAGTGTTATTCGCATTCTTTATCCTCTTTGTATTCACTATGAGCTTGAAACTATTTATTTGTTTAGTATCGATGATAGATAGCTAAACTTGTAGCTAGGGATTCCTTTGGACCCCTCTATGAATCTTGGATGTTTTCTTAATTTTTGTTGAATAACTATCAATGAGTTTGGTTTTATTTACTCCTTTTTATGCTTAATGCTCTTTTTTGTTTGGCCACCATTCAAGATGATTTGGATGCCTCTCTTGAACTAGATATAGGAGTAGATAAGTTAGGCAATTGATATGGGTAATGTTTGCACTTAATTGACTTAGGTATTGATTAGTCAATGGGATGGAAACATACCCATTTTTCTTATATAACACGTTTGATGAAAGTTCTTGGTATTCTAGGTAAATAAGATACAATTAATAGACCTAGACATAAGCTTTTAAAGTAAAATCAATTATTTACTTAACACTTGTTATCTATTTTTCTTTTTTGGTTTTTCATAGGTCTCCTCTCATGACAAACATTTATGTTCAAATATTACAAGGCACATAATTGTGGACGACTCTCCCAATTAGATCGTGAATCGTGGTTCGCCTTGTTGTAATGGACTAACCCCTTATTATTAAACCAAACCTCAGTTGATTAACCCCTCCTATCTCTTGAATCTTAGTTTGGTTGGTTTTTCTTTATTTTAATTGTTGATGAATTGATGGTGCACTGCTATACAATTCTTGTAGGTACAACACCCTTAATTTACTATTTAATTGCTTGAGTGCCCGATGCATTTTAAAAAAATAGCCCTCAACACAATCACAAATGCAATTGACATTCTCGCGAGTGTGCCCGTGCAATAAAATGAATTGAGGTCCTTGCAATAATAACTAACTTGCCATTCTTAAAGTGATTTATATTTTTCATTTCCAATTTCTGAAGCATAGGAGAGCTATCACATCATATGTATAATTTTTAAAATAATTATTATGATAAAAAACTATTAAAGGTTAAATTATGTTACATATATAAAACTTTTTTTTTACATAAACAATGTAACATCCCGAATTTTTCCCTTATGAGAATTTCACGAAAATACCAATTTTTGCTTAATTAAAAGCACGTTAGATGCAATTATTGGGACTGAAAAA
>QANU01026628.1:32296-121783 GCA_003254905.1 Nissolia schottii | reverse complement strand
TTTTTTTTATCAAAATACCTTTTCCTATTATACCTATTAAAATCTAATTTATAAAATAAAAGAAGTAATTGATAAATATGAAAACACACATACATATAATAATTTCATTTTTTATTTTTATTTTTCAATTAATATTTATTAAGAGAATAAAATATTATAATATTTTATATTTATTCAAATTTAAATATAAATGTTGGTAATTTTTTATTTTACTAGTTTTTCAAATAAAAAATTTAGTTTTAAATAAAAATTTATAATTTTAAAATAATTAAATATATAATAAACATAATGTAATTAATATTGGTATATGATTTTTTAAAAATATATAACGATTAAATAATTTTAATAATATTTAATAATGAATAATTAAACTAATAAATAAATTTAAATAAAATATTAACAGTAATTAGTAAGTTTTATTTATTTTTTTATAATGGGTAGTTTAGTAAATTGGTATATTTATCTTAGTTAATAAATTATTTTTAATTAAAGTGTATGCTTTAAAAGTAGACGAGAATAGTGTAATTCATGTATCACTAACTTAGTTAAAAGACCGAGGAGTGTTTTTTTTCTTTTTATCATATGCTGATAATTCTCAAACTACAATTAACATAGGTTCCATGAAATTATTTAGTTAGCATAAGAAGTGCAAGTTAAGTTAGTTAAAATTGTCATATGTAAGTTAGCTAAGAGATTTCCTTGGCCCCCGTAGCACATGGAAAATATTTGAAAAACTTAAACTTATTAATCAATTTATTTTCTCATCAACTTATGTGAATGATACCCAATATTTTTTTTTAATTTATCTCTAAAAAAGTCAAGTATCATTCATAAAAGTAAATAGGATGATAAATAAGATGAGGAGATAGGTCTCTCAAATATTACTTGTACTTCTATCATCTATGTGTATAATCACTTGTATTTCACCAATTCAGCTGATGAACTTTGCTCAATTCAATAATTCAATTGTGATAATATCATTTACAAAATACGCTTCTTTTTTTTCTTTCTCTTAACTATATAGCAGAAGCTTCTTAAGTTAATGCCACTGCATGAGTGGCAAATCACTAAGCCCCTCTAACTCCCACCATAAGTCCACACTCTTGCAAGCATATTCAAGATCGATCCTAGCAGTTAGTAATTAAACATAGTGTTCCAATAAGGTAGTAGTTTGAGTGGAAAGGAGTTCAGTTCCTTAAACATTGATCTAGTAAAAAAATTGTTTTTTTTTTGGGGGGGGTCCACTAAAAAAATTGATTAGTTTCTTACATATTGAATGGAGATCTTGTTAAGAATAAAATAATATAAAATATGTCTTAAATTAATTTATTCTTGATTTTATTGGGGTTTAAGGCTTTAGCTTATTTTACAAAATAAAACAATAAAAAAATTTCATTCCTATACTGAATTAATTATAAAGTTGTTCCTAAAATGAATCATTTTTATTATAAAGAGAGTCGATTTAAATTGGTTTTCGTGTAACTTGAATTTTTTTTAATTTTATATAAAAGTCAATTTAAAATTAAAAAAAAGAAATTCGAGTTACACGAAAGTCAATTTAAATTGACTATTAAAATGATTCATTTTAAAAATGACTTTACAATTGATTCAGGAATTGGGTTTTTTCATTGTTTTATTTTGATAAAATTTTCCTATTTTTACCGTAATACAACCATCATTCAGCTTTTTCTCTTGTCTTCCTTGTCCATTTTTTCATTCTCCTTCAAAGTTTAACAGATACTATAAGAAAAATGGTAATAATTAAATGTAGTGTTACTGAATTATAATTTTATATTAGAATTTCATCATTTTTTGTTTTAATTTTTGAAAGAGTTATTTAACTACGACCTTAATTCAAAATTACATTATTAGAAAACGGTAAGTTATTATATATTTATTGATCACTAGGAATGACCAATGTTAGCTGAATTCCCATGTTTATTAAATCAAATTCAAAACCTGATTTTGCGGCCATTAAATGTTTTCTCGTATTGTCACTTCAAACGTTTGCGTTGCACATAAGAACATAGAAACGGGTAGGTCAAAGCATTGAGCATGAAATTGAAATCTAAAATTCAAATTTCTCAATTAGTATTTGTCATAAACACACTCTGACTCACCAAGGTACAGAGTGGGAAGTGGTAGATGGAAGGGTGTTGAAAGAGTTAAAAAAAAAAAGGACACAGCAAATAAAATAAGACGTGAATGTTTAATTTGAATTTTTTTTAAACATAGGATAAGGAAGATTAAAGGAAATGGGTAACAATTTAGTCAAATTAGCACGTGACTTAGCAGCTTTATGAAAGATATATGAACGGCACGTGGCTTACTATGCACCACAGGAAGGGCAACAACCAATACTCACAGGTCCTAAAGTCCTAAACAACCCCTTTGAATTCATTCCTAAGCTATAGACTATTATTATTCTTTAATTTAACACCAAAATATAAAATAGCTACTATATATGTTATTTTAAACCCGAAATTTAAACTTGGCAATAGCCAATAGGTTGCTAATTTGAAAGACTACTGCCCCTAATTAGGGGAAGCGTGCTTAAGTCAACGCAGATCCAAAATTACTCCTTCCTATTTTCTTTTGATTTTACTAAGGACATTTTGTCAAAGAATCATAAGGAGAATATTGCAAATAAAAATAAAAATAAAAAGTCACACAGCAAGAAAGTTTTTAACTTTTTTTAAGGTAGTTATTACATTGGAGACTTAAAAAACTAATGTTTTTCATAAAAATTTTCTTGCTATGGTTCCTTAATAAAATGTTTTAATAACATTTATTAACAAAATTCTTTTCTTTTTTATTTTTATTTTTTGTGTCTTGAACTTTTGGGATTTGAGAAGGGCGTTGTTTGTCGTAGGAATTTTAATTTAGTAAAGAGAAATGTTATTTGTATCTATTTTAAAGGGGATATTGTGTTAATTCACTCATCATCCACTATCAGATGAGATTTAATGAGATGTCAGTCTCATTAAAATTATATTCAATGATAAACGATAAGTGAGTTGACACGGTGTCTAACAACAAATAAGTCCAAATAATATACTTCTAAGATAAATGGTTGTTTGGTCTTTGAACGATAGACTATTGAGGAAGTAAAAGACCCACTTAATGAGTTGGAGCTCCCTACCACTCCATCCAGCAATATGTTGGTCTAAATGGACTTTGATTTACGAGAACTCTATTTTTTTTCAAATCTTTTTATATTTATGAAAATATATAAATTACTAATTTTTAGAGATAAATAATTAGTATTTTATTAATAATATAAATAAATTTAATATATATTATAAAAATTTATTATTATTATTAAATGATTAAATAATAAATAAATTAAAAATAAATGATAAATAGTTTTTATAATAAATAATTTTTGAAATATGTAATTTGTAAGATATGTAATAAATAAAATTTTATATGTAATAAAAATTGGAAATAATTATATTTAAAAATAATAAATTTGAGTTAAATTAATTATTAAATTCATAATTCAATAAATAATTAAAATCTATATTTTATTTTTTATTGTTATAATTTATAGTAAGAAATAGAAAATATCAAAATATCAGAGAGAGAGAGAGAGTATTATGTATTTGTTGACTTTTTTATATTTCATTAAAATAAATACTTATTAAAAATATATGAATAAATAATAAATATTATTTTATATAAAACATAATTATATATAATAAAACTAATAAATATTTAAAGTAATTATACTAGAAAAAAACTATTAGTACTTGAACATTAAATTTTTTTAATTAATTTATAATTAAAAATAATTCATTATAATTGTTATAATATCTATTAGAATAAAATAATATCAGTATTATATCTTTGATTGATTTAGACTGATTTAGTTTAATATTTAAATTGATTCTGTATTTATATTTTTTATTATATTCCTAACCTATAAATAAGCTTTATTTTGTTGTAAGTGGTACAACCTTCACAATACAAAAATCTTTATTGTTTATCCTTCTCTGCAACTTTAGATGTCGCTGGGAAAGAGAAACTCTATGATAAGGACATTAGTTAGATGTCATTGCTATAGATTAATATTTAAAACAACATCTGTGCTTTTCGCAGAGAAAGATAAACTCTATTGCAACGATATTCAATGTCACTGCCAATGATTAAAATTTATAGTAACAACATTCAAATGTCATTGGAAAAGAGAAACACAATGGCAAAGACAATAAATATCGTTACTGTAGGTTAATATTTACAACAACAACAATGATTGCTATTGTGAAAGATAAACTCTATTACGACAAAATCCAATGTCGTTGCAACAGATTAACCTCTATAGTAGCAATATTTAAATGTTGCTGGGAAAGAGCAATTTCAATCTTTATAGCTTGCTTTGTCACAACCATAGATTAAATATACAATTAACATTATGTAATTTATTTCCCCCTTTTTTAATAAAAAAATAATTCATCTATAAACCTAATTTTATTTAGTAATTTAAAAATAAATCAAAATTTGTTAATACTAACAAGAATAATATAATAAGGATCAACCATTCATTATTGTAAAAAAAAAATGCCTAACTATTAGTCTGCATCAAAAGCTACGGTTGCAAAAAATTTCTTGTGATAACACAAGAAATTCATTTTATTTCATTAAAAAATGGTACAAATGTTCTCACATAAGAAACATAAAGTTTCTATTAAAATTCAAAACATTGTGCTAGCTATTAATCGCTAAATAGTAAACTCGGGTTTTCTGTGAACTCTTCCTGTGTTGGAACGTTTAAATTAAAATCATAATCAGGATTATCAATCCTATGCCTCTTTCTTGGTATCTCTTGTGTTTCTTCCATTTCAACAAAGTCTTTAGGTTTCTTTCCATCGCTCTTTGTTGATTCTTTTACATTAACAGCGTCTTGTCCAATGTCGAGCACACTTCTCTTACTTGAGAGAGTGTCTATAGTCTCTTTAGTAATTGCTGCCTCCGGGTTCTTGACAGTGGTCTCTTTTTCGAGAGAATCTTCAACAACCTCTCCGGTGAGGTCCATAATCTCTACAATAATATTTTATTTTTTTTGTGTTTAGTGAGCACCTTGATTGGCTATTTATAATTGATTTTCTCAAAATTGTATAATTTGAGGAGATCATACTTACTATTAATTATGATTTTTGTTCAAATTATCAAATCATACCAAATCAGTTTATATGCATTAAAAAAAAGAGAGAATCGCGCGCGTGTGTATATATATATATATTATTAAAATTATAAAATTTGAACTTATTATTTAATTATGATTTTTGTTCAAATTATCAAATCACACCAAACCAATTTATATAATTTGATATTCAAAAAAAGATATTGGTATCTATCTTGATTGATTCCGTATTATACACATTTTCACATTATAGTGCAAATCAATTTATATAATTTGATATGAGAGAATGATATCTATTTTGATTGATTCCATATTATTTTTTTTTAAAAAAAAGAGGATCGTATATATTATTATTTTCAAATTAGCAATTATTTTATTTGATTTTCAAAAAATGAAAAAAGAATTGTGTAAGTATATATAACAGATTATGTAACCATACATATGCCTGCGCATATATTTAAAAAAAATGTTAACAAACACACGTAATTATTATATATATAAAATAAATCTAACACAAATATAGAATTTTATTGTTTAGATGTTATATATATATATATATATATATATATATATATAAAATTATATATATTGCATATATAATGATTAAAAATATATTTAGGTTTACTGTGCTACTTTTTGTCATATATATACATATACACCTCTTTTTTATACTTTGAACACACATGTAGTTTGTGACAAGGTGAGAGAAGCAAAGATTTGCCTATTTTCTTGTAAAGGTTTTAAGCAAAAGGGAGCAAGGTGAGACAAAACGCATAGAGGAAATTCAGAGAATATAATCTTCCATCACAAGTCATCAACAGGAAATTATCATGGGTAGTGTACTTTTTTACTTTTCATATTTGTGTACCATTCGACTTAAATTAACCCAATTTTCTTAAAATTCGTGAATATGTAATTTATATACATTCATCTCATTTGAAATTTATAGTAGTAACGATGAATAAGCAGAACAAGGCGTAAATAGAACTTAAAGATAAACGGGGCATTACATGTTGCAACTAGGGTAAGGTGATTTTGCCAGTTTCTTGAGATTGCTTTGTAACTTGTGTAGATGAAGGGGTATTGATTGAAATGGAGTAAATAACTAATGTAGGGAATATGACTAGAGATAAAATATAGATATTAGTACGATTTTTCATAATAAATGAGTACATATAATACAATATATGATGGAAATCTTTGGTATTGTCATATCTATAGGATGAAAATGAATACATTTGGACGATCTTTGATATTGTCGTATCTATGTGATGGAAATACCTTTTCCTACTTTCGGAGCATCAACTAGGGTAGGGTGATTTTGCCTTTGTTTTTGAGATTGCTTTGTAACTCGTGCAGATGAAGAGGTAATGATTGAAATGGAGTAAGTAACGTACATATATAATATGACTAGATAGATATTGGCACGGTCTTCCATAATAAATGAGTACATATCACAAATTATATGATGGAAGTCTTCCGTATTATCATATCTATATGCTTGAAAAGAATACATTTGGGTGATCTTTTGTATTGTTGTTCTATGCTATGGAAATCAATTTTCCTACTTTGGATGAAACAAGTAGGGTAGGGTGACTTTGCCTTTGTTTGTTGAGATTGCTTCGTAACTTGCGCAGATGAAGGGATATTAATTGAAATGGAGTAAGTAACATACATAGGTAATATGACCACACAAATATTAGCACGGTCATCCAAAATAAATGAGTACATATCACAAATTATGTGATAGAAATTAATACATTAGGGAGCCTTTCGTATTGTTCTATGTTAAAGAAATCTATTTTCCACTTTGGATACAACAACTAAAGTATGGTGATTTTGCCTTTGTTTTTTGAGCTTGCTTTGCAACTCGCGTAGATGAAGGGGTATTGATTTAAATGGAGTAAGTAATGTATGTAGAGAATATGCCTAGTGAGAAAAGATAGATATTGGCACGACGTACCAGAATAAATAGTATATATAACACAATATATGATGGACATCTTGCATATTGTCATGTCTACATGATGAAAATGAGTACTGATAAGGGGGGTTTTATACCTCATTTTATTCTTTCATAATTGAACATTGCAACCTAAAAATGTGTGGTTTTGATGATTAATTATGTTTTGCACATTGTCCTCTTTTCTGCGTAATTGAGATAAATGCAATTTAAAACACCATTTTTTAATGTTTCTAATCATTTTGAGTAACTTATACATTTAACTTCTCTTGTTTGAGTTGTTAAAGTCACAAATGCAAAAGGAAGTAAAGAAGGAGATAAGACAAAACTCTAAAGTGTTGTTTATGTATTTGGGTTATAACATGAACTGTAGACATGCATTTCTTTCAAATCTTATATTGTACGAAAGCTAAGAGGAACTTACAACTCTCATGAAGAACTAGAAAGCTAGCTCGGAAGTTAGAATAGTGATGCTGAAATTTGATATTGCAACTATCACAAAGATCAAGCCATTACTTCTTCATCCAAAGTCTAAACAAGCAAAAAATTTATGTTTATTTCATTTAAAATTGAAAGATCTACAACTTTCATGAAGACTTTGAGAGTTAATTCGAACGTTTTGGTCATCTCGAGAAGCTCGCAATATTTTGACATTGGTTGAGCTCAAAAACGTGATTTTTGGCCCATTGGCTCATTTTGGCAAGACACGATCCGAATTTACATCTATAACTATCCAAATTTAGATTTTTAGTCACTTATAGTTTTATTTTAAAATTTTAGGATTAGTCTTCTCTTCTTTTCTCTCCCTTTTTCTTCCCCCTGATACACTGTTTGATTTTGGTTTTTGCTTGTAACCTCCATCAATGGAGGAGTCTATTGAAGCTTGTGCAGGGCACACCAAAGATCAAGGATTGTTTGAGGTTTTGATTTATTTATTTATGTAATTCATATTTATTTTCTATTCCTCTCTTCTCTCATCTCTTTTTTATATTCCTTCCATCAATTGATTGATTATGTGTCTAATTTGAGTGCTTAATTTATGTATGGTAAGACGATGTATATGCCGTGCATGATTAGGATAAATTTTACATTTGCATGTTACTACAATGCATGTTTCATGTATGCTTAGGATTTCAATTTGAAAAAAAATTAAATTGATTGATTAATTGAATCTAAATTGATAAAAAGAATGAGTTGACGCCGATTGGATAGTTGGTTCAATTTGTTCATAAACTAATTTATATTCATAGGGTTGTGGTTATGTTTTACTAAGTTATAAGTTAGTCAAATCCCTAGGAGAGAAGAGATAGTAACTTGGCTATGATTAATTGCGATTGATTAGGCAGTCATCTAGTTGATAGCTAATGACTATTTGGGAATTGATGATTATGACCTATGATAACAATACGAAAATTCGCGATCAAATCCATGTACATATACTTTTTTTATTTTGTTTATTATTTTTGTTTTATTTGTGACAACTTCGAAACCCCCCATGTTTATATTTAATTGAATATAATATAATTAAATTAGTTGTACCTCCTTGAGAGACAACCTAGATTATCCCTCTTTACTAAGTTTTTGGGTTACTTAGCTTTTATAAATTATTATTTGATTACGCACTAAAATTGTGACATTTTAGCTTGTGTCAAGGACATTTGGGTTATTTTCCATACTTTCGTATGTGATGAGAATTTATTTTCCTACTCTGGGAGCAGCAACTAGGGTAGGGTGATTTTGTGTATGTTTTTTTAGATTAGTTTGTAACCTGGGCAAATGAAGGGGAATTGAATGAAATAGAGTAAGTAACGTAAGTAGGTAATATGAACAGATAGATATTGACACAGTCCCTCACAATAAATGAGTACATATCACAAATTATATGATGGAAATCATCTATATTATCATAGCCCATATTTTTCAATCCCACAACTTGATGCCGCCCCAATTCCTTACACAATGCAGAGGATGCCCCTTACCTGACCAAACCGATCAACCACCTTAACCTGCCAGATCCTACCAGCAATCACCCCCCACTGCTATTTATCGAACACATCATCCATTTTCCTTGTTCACAACCCAAATTCTCCTTTGCAAATCACCATTCATCCATACCAATTAGAGCTAAACCCAAGATCCCCTAGATGAGGTTTAAGTTTTCATTTTGTCTTAGTCAAATAATTGGTTTGCCATGGTGGGATGGATATGACAATGATGGAGGAGGCTGTGTGTGTTTTACTTCTACAATTTTAGTCTTTTACTATTTGTTATTGGCTTCGTTATGCGTTTAAAAAAAGAAAAATGTTAGTTCAAATTCATCATTATTTAATGTCCAAGTATTCAGACATCAGTTCCAGAATGACATTTATACCAAATTAATATGTGTATACTGAGGTTTTAAATTCGATTTTATATGAAAGGCAAAACGGTATCTGATTTATCATTTTACTGGCTAGTCCAGCCCTTCTAAGTCTGACCCAGTTAACTTGCAGGCCTAAACGGACATTTACTATTCGCAAACCAATTTTTATATGTTTGGTCTGTCCATTTATGTGGGTCAACGGGTTAATTTATGGGTTATGCCTATGTTAATATTAAACGGGTCAATTTGGCCCGCGGGTTAAACGGGTTGAGCTTTAACTGACTTTTGCTATTCACAAGCCGAATTTTATATGTTTGGTCAATCCATTTAATCAGGTAAATGGGTTGGACTCATTTTGACAACCCTAACTTTACAACTACATTTCAAATTATTATCAATATGTTTCTAAACACTCGAATTGGGCATAGTGCAAATATCAAATCATAACTTCCTTGTCTCAAGTCTAATTGAGTCAAATTAAGTTTCATTTTAAAACCAAGAAAAAAATCTACAATTTTAAGAAGACTCCAAGAAATTATTAGATGTGATCAAATAGGACTTCATTTAATCTAGTTAGAACCAAGCTGACCCACTATGGGTAAGGCTTTTTCAATACTAAGTTTTTTTTATATATATATCTATCTATAAAACTAGAACCCGATACCTTATTTAAAGGGAACAAGTACTGAACTACTTGAACTAATCAATCGTCAAACGATGATACACTATAGTTGTATCTCATTAATGATGGAAGAAAATTATTTTTACTAGAGTTTAATTTGATAGTTGGAATATTTTGTTGGCTGGACGGGGAAAATTTTTGCTAAAGCAATGTGTGCAAAAGATGTTTGACACATATGGTAATGAACAACTTCATATCTTACACATATGTGAATTTAATTCTTATTGTCGATGTTATGGCTACTTTGATAGATGATTTGTAAATACTTAACTATGTAAATTTTAAAATCAAAACATGATTAGTTAGAGTGGTAAAGAGTTCCAAATCCTTAATTAATTGTTCTTAGTTGGAGTCTTGAGAATGAAACAATTTGTGTCTCGCTAAACTACCCATTTAGTGGGTGCTTGAGTTTCTCACGTCGGTGGTTAAAGACAAATGGAGAAAATGTTTTATCAATTTGTTTTTATCTTTTAGCTTACTTTCAGAATTTTTCTCAATTTTCCCTAAACAATCACGGAGATCGTAGGAGACCAGATCCATATGGCAGTGATGTCTCCATCTACAGCAAGCTACTAGCATTTACCATTGATTATATGCATAACCAATTGGATCAAATTGGTGTCAGGACTAAGACTCGAAATAAATGCAAGAATCGCACATCAACAACCACCCTATCTCACATGTCCTAAAGTCCTAACCGACCCCTTTTGATTATACTCTAAGACTATGTTATTATTTAACTTAACCCCAAAATTTAAAATATCTCTAATATGCTATATTCTAAACCCGAAAATTCAAACTGGCTACATACATGCTTTGCGGGTGATTTGAAAGATTAGTGTGTACAATTTATTTAGATCATCTTCTTGGAAACTTCAAAACTTGTAATGTAATATTTCGTGGACGACTAGCAGTGTAATAGTCCACGATAGGGGGGAGCGTGCGTCAACGTAGATCCAGATTACTAGCGCCTTCCCATTTTGCTTTTTTTTTTTTTCCCTTCTATTTTTTGTGTCTTGAACTTTTGGGAGGAAGAGTAGTAAGCTTCTCAAAGTGTCTATCGTTTTAATGTTACTTATTTGTGAGGAATTAATTTGTTTAAAAATTAAATTATAAGGGATCAATTTATTCAAAAGTTAAATTATAAAAAATTAATCTGCCCAAAAGTTAAATTATGAGGGACTTATTAGTCTAATTTTTTTCATTTGTGAGGGTTGTGAGAAACCAACTTGTCTAATTATAAACTTGTGAGGGGTTTGTTGTGTAACATCCCTAGCTAACTGCTTACGCTTAAGTCGTACGCAATGCTCACTAGGATGTTAGGTAATTGGTGGGAATACTTATAGTCCTTTATTACTTTTCAAAAATACTAGGTTAAGAAAAATATGGACCATTTTAAAACTTTTCTGCTGAGTGCTTATTCATAAAGTATGAGCCGCGTGTGAAAAAGATGTATGATACAAGTGATAGAGTCTAGGCTTACGACTGTTAAGCATTCATAGTATAAGCATTTATATAAGCAAGTACATTGTCCATCATGGAAAATTACAACAAAGCACGGAATATAGTAATAATTTACATATACATGTCATATTCATTAAAATACATAACAAAAGGTTCATCTCGCGTGCAACTATACTAGCTCATCTTCGTGGCCTTGGAGTTCCGTTCTACAACTCCTGGCAACCCGTACTCCGTTCTTTACTGCTCCTCGTGTGGCTCATCGTAGCTCTCGTCTGCTCCTGGAAGCATAAGCGATTGGGGGTGAGAACGTTTCGTCCTCAGTGGGTTACCTTAGCGTAGATGTACTTCTTTAATTCACTTATGAACCAAACCACTCAGGAGATCTCTAGGTGTTCATGTATACTAACTTCCTACTGATTGTTGTCTGTTGCCTAGATCCTGAGTAGCTTTATTTACTTTACTAGGTGACAGGGGATCTAATCTTTCTTATCTAGGTTCTCGTGCTTCTTATCTTAACTTTCGTACTTCATAGTGCATATACATATTCCGTCTTGAGCGTTCTCTTGACGGTACTCATAGCATATACATACTTTCATATACATACATTTATTCATCACATAGCTTATGCATGGGGGAATCTGGGGTTCTCTTACGCTTCCGACTAACTGATGAGCCAGGATAGCGTCCTTCTTGTTACCTTCAGTCTTTTTCATCTTGAGTCCTTCCACCCTTGTAACCGTGGTCGTCCGGTTACAACCTGCTTCTAACTCCCATATTAACAACGACCAGGCAGCGCTCTAACCTGGGTGGTTGCGAACCACCAATGCAACTAGGGTCATTATCACACGTCAATAGCGATAACCATCCACCTAGTGGGATGGCGAAGGGTGCTCCTCTCGAGCCAATCCGAGCGTGGACTCATCATCACCATCATCATCATTATCATCGGTAGGTGTGACGTCACCCTCATATCATTCATCTTTCTTTTGCTTTCTTTCTTTCTTTTCATTAACATCATTAACCAATCCACCTTTTTGGACTGGTGAGGGGTTTGTCCGTAGACGTGCCAAGAGAAGGGATTCCTATCATATAACTACATACCGACTGTTAAGGCACACCAGACCCTTCTGTCTGGAATCCTTCTTCAGATATCATGGTTCTCTAGAGTTCAATTATGCTCTTTTTATAACATTAGGTGATGACCTCTAGTTATCTATGATCGTCCTAAGACATAATGACTACCGAGTCCTCATGATGCATACTATTTATAAGTACAACATATAGTCACATAATCATTTACAATCATTAAATCCAAAATATGTTTGTTATATCATATAAATTCAACTAAGGTCTATTGATTCCTGTATAGAAAATAGTAAATCAGTACTAAAGCAGATTGTAAATATACATATTATATACTATTAGTTTTTATTTTAGAATAAATATCATATAATTCTTCTATTAAATTCCCTAATCATTAATTATAATACATAGAATCTAAATCATGTTTATAAATATTCTATTCTACATAAACTGAATGATGCCATTACCAAATGTATACAAGCTAACAATAATAAAAATAATTTATGCGTGAATACAATTTAATGATTACATATCTCAATAACCTACAGCTTGACAGACACTGTAAGCATAATATACATTTATTATATAATAACATCATCTTTTATCAATATAAACCATCATAAATTCCTTATCATTTAACAACCCACTATGTACTACAATACAACAACATTAGACAATTCCTGAGCTGTAAAATAATGCATGATTAGAAATCTTGCGCTAGTAAGTTAATATACATGTATTATGTATATTGCGTGATTCACAAATAATATCTACCTAACAGCATGTATTCTCACCTGCATATAATCATTAATCTCAAATGCAATTATAGTTGCAATTTCTTTTTAAACATTAATTTAATAAGTTTTCCATGTTATGAGGCATCCGCACATAGATCTAACTAGCACAGTTATATATCAAAACTACTCAACATCATTTTTACAACTTAATCTCTATATTTTTCACATAACATCTACTAAATCAGTTTCTCAGATATAAGCACATAAAATAACATAAATATCCACATAGACAGTGGGCATAGGGCTACCCCCTCCTAAGGGTTTTTTGACTGGGTAGAAATGAAGAGAAAAATATCATCTTCACATTGGTGTGCTCCTCCTATTTTTCTAGGATCCAGCAGCGTAATTGCGATGTGCTTGAACGGAACCGGTACAGTAACACTAAGGAAAATTTGTTTTGCAACTTTCTGAGGAATTGGGGGGTATATATAGGCAAGCTTCGGCCCCCAACCCCGTTTTCCATTTCTTTTTCTCTTTTTTTTTTAAAATTATAATATAATATTATTATTTTATGAAAATATCTAAGGTATGGATAAGCATAAGGGCTTTTTGACTGGTTTTGATCACGTTTGATCGCATTTAGTCATTTTTCGCTTGTGTACGGATAGCCTAAAAATATGTCGAACACATATTCGCGATCTACTAATTTTCCTGATCATGGTGGTATGTCAGGTTAAGGCATTTATCAACATATATATATCCCCGTGAGAGTATATTTTAGAGATACCTTTGAGACCTTACGGGATTTTTGATTCTACCAAAAATTGGCACGGACCTCGCAACATTCCGCAAGATCATGAAACAATTATTTCGACTGGCGTTTGAAAGAGGTAAGCCTTGTAAATAATTTTCTCAGTCCAAATAATCGTCTTTAATGTATTTTTAATTAAACGAAATTAGGTTTTAAACGAAATCTTCATAAGGGAAAAAATTCGAGATGTTACATGGTGGAGAGTTACTTCCAATTTTATTTCCAATGAAACCAACCTGGTTTAGACAATATAATTTAATCATCAGAAACTTGAATGAATTACATTTGTCTCCCTTCAAATTAAAAGATATTACACACAACATTCCTATTATATTGATGGAACCACACAATGATTGCTTCGTGTAATTCGTAGGGGGTGATCATTGAATATTTCACAAATATAAGGATATTAATTGCAATATCATCTGAAACTTAGTGTATGTTTTCATAAATCATAATTTTTTTTAGTCATATCATTTAAATTTATTGAAAGTTTATAAGTTTCCCTTAAAAAGTTGAAGTTGATATTAATTAGATGAGTCACGTACCAGGAAAGCTGCTGAGGTGAATGATGCACCAAATAAAATAAAGCTAGTTTAAAGGAAGCTTGATTGGAACTCTATAGAGCTTGTTTCTATTAGTTTTCACGTAGTTTTTTTTTTTTTGTGGTCTTTTGCTGAGTATGGGCGGTGGTTGCATTGGTGGGCAGGGGTGGCTCGGTGGGCAGAGAGGGGAGCAAGACAGAGAAAGAGTCAGGTGTAACAAAATGAAAAGTGAGGACAAAATTAAGAATATATTTAATCACACTTTTAAAAAAATGTTTAACCACATTTTAAAAGTGTATTTAAATGCAAGCGGATTACCCAAGGCGGAGCTAGAGCAATTTGGTGGGAGGGGTCAATATTTATTAATTCATTTTTATATAGAAAATTTTGTGTAAAAATAATAATAATAATAATAATTTTTGCTCTTACCTACAAATTTAAATAAAAGTAACAATATGCATAGTGAATAGTATACTCTGAGAACTCAAAAGTCACATATCTATTATTGAATTTGTACTTAAAGTAACAATTATCTCTTCTTATTGATATTATAATGTAAGTATCAAAACATTAGGAAGGGGTTAAGTATGTATGAATTTGCTATTATTTTTTTTAGTAGTGTAAATGTTACTAAGAAAAATTACAAATAGGATAAATAATAATAAACATTATAATTTTTTAAAAAAAATTGGGGGTGAGGGGACATCGCCCTTAATCCTAAGGACTCGTTGCCCCTTGAATCATCATAATCTTTTTGGTGTATCATTTTTCTTAACTTTTCAGGTACATGATAGAAGTCACCATATTAGTTATTGGTCTTAATATTTTCTAAAAACGTAACTTTATTCGTGTAATTTTTTTTATAAACTCCTTGTTATTGATTTATGTAGAGGAATATGATAATCATCATTTGATTGGTTTAATATATTCAACACTTATTCTCTTTAAGTAAAATTTGTTAATTTGACTCGAGTTATATTAGACTGAGTATCGTAAACTTTAGATACTCACAATTTCAATCAAAAGTCTAAGTCTAGAGGAACATGATATGAGGCTAAGATTTTAATAATAGTAGTGAGAATTGATAATTTTGATTTCAACATTTATCTTCAAAATCTTTTTGTGACCGATGTATTCAATAATGCATCACATGATGCTAGTTAGTGGACAACCCCTACATAATTGAAGCTAAACCCAAGGTCCCCTTTGTTGAGGTTTAAATTTCATTTTTGTCTCATGCAAATAATTGGTTTGCCATGGAGTGATAGATATGGCAATGATGGAGGAGCCTGCGTTGATGGTTTGTGTCTCATGCAAATAATTCGGACAGTCTCATATTCATTTTGTTTTTTCTTTTTATTTTTTGTGAATGAGGTAGCAATATCAGTAAATCTTGTTTTTAGAAATTTGAATTTAAGAAATGAAAAATAAATAATGTAACGCTTTTGTGATTAATTGTAAAGAAGATATCAATTAAAACAAAAAGGGAAATTAAACCGCTCAAACCGTCTGGTCAAAAAAAAAAACAAATAGCTCTATCCATTTATTTAAATACAGTTTTATTTTTTGGACGGAATTTTATTTTACCATGGAAATTATTATTTTTTTGGTACATATCATGGAAATTAATTTATTGATATAACTTCAGAGTACAATCACTAATATTAACATAATCTTAACATTTATAGATAAATATAACGCAACTCACAATTCGCTACTAGCCTAAACAAAACATAGGAAAAGGACATTTATGTACAAAAACAGTTTGAACTTGTTTTTGGAATAATCGGGACAAAGCCCAAAACATAACAGAAGCACATCACTTTTGGGCATTGCAACCCCGGCCCATATCTATCATCACAAATAATGTCTAATAAACAAATGCAACAAGCCAATAAGGAGTAACATAATTAGGTAAGATTCTTACTCTTACTCTAAAAGGGAAACAGTTCAAATCTTGTTGATCGATGTGATAACTTTTTTGGTGGGTAGTGTATAAATAAGTGCTAAAAAAAAATGTGGAAACATTCACTATTAAAATATAAAAAGAAAAATAAAAGTAGTGGGGTAGTACTCATTTTAATTCTTGACTATTAAAAGTTATAAGTCAAGTTAATCCTTCGATTTATTGTCATTCACTTTTTCATTGATTTGTCACATAAAATGAGGTTGTGAGAATAAATGAGGCTTCAAATGAGATTGTAGTACCATTTAGAATTGACAATGTGGCTATGGTGACACTTAGAACTATAAATCTTAGTTAATATCTCAACTTCATTTGTAATCGCAGGTACTTCCACAACCTCATTTGCAATCTTAGGTGTTGCCACAATTCATTTACAACCCAATTGTTATCATTGTCTCATTTAATATAACAAATCAACAAAAATCCGATGACACATTAATGATAATTAACCAAATGACTACTTTGACCTACAACTTACAATTTAAATGATTAAAATGTTAAATCTTAAATTTTAGGAATAAATGATTCAAACTTACGATTTCAATGATTAAAATGAGCATTATATCAAATAATGCCATATAAACTTTTCAAAATTTTAGACACCCACAGGATTCTTGCAAAAGTATGAAAAATGGTGTAGGATTATCAATTCAACAACCCTTTAATAATCACATTTACAAAAGAGTGGAATCCTCTACAAGTATATATGACTTACCATGTATTTTTTCTACTTATTTCCTCTATGTATCTCTTTTCTTTCTTGTGTGTTGAGTGTCTATAACTTCAAGTGATACGAAAAATCATTTCTCAATAAATAACAAGGAGCACATAAATATAACAAGGGATGTTATTTAAACACTCTTTATACACATATATTATAGGACAACTTCATTTTCATGTATAAAAAATATTTCATTTTTTTTTTAGATAAGAGAAATTTCTTTATTCCCACCTTCCACTCACATGATGTCATAAGAAAGAAATTTCTCTATTCTCACATCCCACCTTTAAATCAAAAACCAAACTCAACCAATCATAAGCACTTTACCAAACTTAACGGTGACTCGTTGTGGTGTGTGCATTTTGGTTATGTGTGGAGTAGCAATGTTAAGAAAACTGGACCAGACATCGAACCGATTGAAGCAAGCGTTCAGCAGTTCAGAAGTTGAGTCGGTTTAACTAGGGTTTAATTGGGGTCGAATAAAAATATATAGTTTATTATTTATATGTATATATATTTATATATATGATTAATTATATACTATATAATAAATAAAAATCACTTTTTTATATAGGATTTGTACATTATTAATGTTGTGAAAGTATATTTTTTTATTACATCAAAATCAACAAAAACATATTTTTTTTATTTCTTTTCATTTTTGAAAAAAATCAAAATTTCAAAAAAAAAAAGAGAGAGAACCGGTCCGATTCACCAGTTTTTACTGATTTTGGCCGGTTCCGCCCATTTCTTGGTAGTTATTAGTGCAGACGATTTTTAAGGGTTGACTGATTCTGCCAGGGATGTCACTTCCCAACTTAGGGTAGTGATCGGCATACAAGGGACTGGTTCCATATGGAGGCCTTTAGAATGCTTTTTGTAAAAATGCACTTTAACTTTAATTAAAACAAATAAAACTTTCTTTTTCTGAATAAACATGAACTCTTTTATATAAAACATAAATATACTTGATAAAATACACGACTAGTCCGAGGATCCTGTCTGTATAAAATTGGAGCACTCTAGATATAACTCGATTACAAAATAAAAATAAACTAACAACTCCTATAGATAGCTTCACCTCAAGGTGAACTGTTGACTTTGAGATTCTGACGCCGCTAAACTGACCATAACTCCATGCTCTGCTACGCTGCTTCGTAACCTATATCTAGAGAGGGATGTGAGGGGTGAGAACTCTGGGGAGAGTCTTGGCGAGAGGCTGTCCGCACGACAAAATGAGACACTTTTCAAAACCATGGCATGCAGATACAATGCCTAATATATAATAAACATAAAACATTTTTATAATAATAACTAATACATAAAAACAATTGAAAACATAACCAGTTTGAGAGTTCTCTAGATAGACGATCCAAGCATTACGGTTTCACTTTATGATGCATTATCTTGGACACACTACCCATGTATCTAAGCCACGACAGTTGAGGATACATTGCCCAAGTCCATAGATTCTTAATAGTTAGTCTTGGCACATTACCCAAGTACCTAGGTCGCGACAGTTGGGGGATACACTACCCGAGTCCATAAATTCTTAATAGTTAGCCTTAATTTACATGATACATGACACCAGACATCATAGACTGTCATGTCTAGGATTTACGGTCTTGCCCTTAATCTATATGAATCGTATTTTATTTTACGATTGTACAAGATATATCAGTGTCAACGTAGGCTGTCGCTAACTTACAGTTCTATCTTAGATATACTCCATGAAAACAGTTTCAAATACATAACATGATTATCATAACATAATCCTTATCATAATATGACTTAATATCCTTAGGTGTTTTATTTTGGAAAAATAAAGGTAAATTAAGATATCATGCTTAGGGAGGTTCCCAGAGGTACGTCACAATGGACATCTTTAAGTACCAAGTCTTGTCTATAACCAGAACATTTTCTTAACATAAGTCTTCTACCACCATAACCTTTCCTTAATCATTATCTTTTATTAAGGGTTTAACTAAATAATATGAGTATCTATATCATTTAATGTTAATCATACACACACAACATGAACATATTTAATGCAATAAATGTGGTCTCATATAGTTCTAAAAATAGTTTCATAATTTTCTAAAAATAGCTTCGTAAATATCTATCTCATAAATAAAGATTTTTTAAATAAATAATCATGAAAGAATATTTAATTAAATAAAAGAATAAATAATTTCATAAATGCGTAATTAAAATAATAAATTCCACCTCCTATGATTTTATAAAACTTGCATAAATAAATAAATAACTTAAAAATAAATACATGGTCTAAAATAGACTGTGAAGAAAGTCACTCATCTTAACATGACTGACTGCTAAGGAGCACCCTACATGGAGGCACTGTTTCCCCACGAACGGAAAATGAGATGGAGAAAAGTATAAAAATATAACTAGAGCAAAAAATCTAATAAAAGTGTGATCCCTCAAGCTCTTGGAGTGTATTAGCAAGTCTAAACACTCACGTGAAGCCTCTATATATAAGAGAGGAGGAGATCCCCTTCTACAACGTTAATCGATGTGAGACTAATTCCTGCACTTGTCTCGCGTAAGATGAACTCATGTAAACATTATCTCACGTGAGATAAGCTCCAAAAATCACTTTTGCTCACTTGCGACAATATCTCGCAGGAGATGCAATACGCGAGACACATCCTGTGACTAACATCTCGTGCTATATGCTCCCTACGTCGCGAGATACTTTTCTCTCTTCTTTTTTTTCCCCTCTCTCTTCTGAGGGTCTTCACAAGGAATTTAATTCCCAGTTGGACTGCCCCATCCAGTCCGGTTTTCTTAACCATGAGCAACAGTAAAACTCAAAACGGAGTGTTGTTGCAATTACTATTACAACAAAAATCAAAAGGAGGAGATGACCCCTCGTTTCACGGGGGCGGTCTTGTGCTGTTTTTTGTCTGCATTTGCATGGCTTATCAAACTCAGTCAGATATAGACAAAAAAGGACTGCGTGATCCACCACCAAGTATAAGATAATAATATTGATATTTATTTATGAAATTATGCGCTGAAGTTATCGTTAATTAAAGGAGTAATAAAATAGCTTTTTACCAATCTTCTTACATATTAAATAAGAATATTAAAAAAAATTAAAAAATTAAAATTTGTTAACATATATTTTAAAGACACTTATTAATAAATTCAAAAAGTGAAAAGGAAAAATGAGAGTAAGAAGGTAAAATGTCCTTAGGACATACGTTAACATTTTTCAATTTTTTAATGTGTCATCAATTTATTTTACCTTCTCACCCTCATGAGATGGGCATAGATGTAATGTGTCAAAGTAGTGTATTTAATTTTCAAGCCTAAAAAAATAAATTTTACTAACCAGGGTTTTCGAGAATAATATTCTATCTGTTTTAAAGTAATTGTCCATTTTTTTATTTTAATATTTTTTAAATTATTGTCTACTTCATAAATTTAGATAGCATCAATTATCGTTTTCCTTTGTATCTGCCTATTTAATAAAAGTTTTGAAAGGGAGATTGAGTAATAGATGGAGAAATTAATAAGAATAATTTTATAAGGTATTATAGAATTTTTTTAACTTTAAAACTTTTCAATTATTTTATTTTTGCTCTTACAAAATAAAAAAGTGAACACTTACTCTAAAAATGGAAGGAGTAATTTTGTATTGAAGAAAGTAAAATTTATATATTTTCAATAACATTAAATGCTTTATAATTTTAACATTTTTTATTTTGATGTCCTTCCTATGAAAAGTTAGTTAAGTATATTAATGATTTATGAATGTCTAATAATTTTTCTCCTACGGCTGAAAAAAGATAAAGAATCAGAATAATTTATCGCCAGAATTGATCCAAATTCCACAACCCACTTTATGAGGCCCTCATAGTTTCCGTGATCCTTCTCCCAACAAATTATTACAAAACTCAGCATCCACTTTTCCCTTAAAAAAAAATAGGCTTAACTAAGTTTTTAGTCTATTAAAATTTTAAAGTTTACTTTTAATTTTTGTGTAAAATTTTTAGTCTTATAAAATTTTAAAGTTTATTTTTAGTTCTGAGATTAATGTTATTAGCCACGTCAGCACCGTTAACTCTAGCCAGACAAAGACACTAAAAACAAACTTTAAAATTTTATAGAAATTAAAAATTTTACACAAAAATTAAAAATAAACTTAAAAATTTTATAACAGCTAAAAACTTAATTAAGTTAAAAAAAATAAAAGCATACACAACATTTGTTCACAAGTGTTCACTGTACCCAAAAAGCGTATTCATTTTCCCGGAAATTATTGTCTTGGGGGCACGCGATCCAACTCCTCCTCTCCGTGCTTAATTTCCGTTGAATGATTCAATCTTTTTTTTAATTGAAAAGCTAATGATATTGAATACAAATTTAAAAGTAAAAATATTTTAAATTTTTAATGTATTTAATATATTAAAATATGAAAATATTTCTCTTTTTAGTAAAAGTTTTTTCTTTTTAGCATCCTTAACCAGTGTTTTAAATACACTTGTTAACAAAACTCTTTTTTTTTTAATTTATACTAGGGATTAGGGATATTAAAAGAAACACTTTAAGAAGGAAAAAAATGATAAAGAACTAAGAGTTTATAGTTTTCTTTTTTTCTTTGGAATTGTTCATTTTTAGGAATATAATTTTAGGGCAGGCTAGTGTACCAAAGTGTTTACTAATGTGGGCTTTGAGGATAGGACAACTTACTAATGTGGGCTTTGAGGATATGACAACTGACTAAGAGATTTAAGACTGCTACACACCTAAAATTAGAAATTAAATTCCTGACATCTAGTTAAGGGAAATGAACTCCTTCCACTCAACTATGCCTAAATTTACTTGAATCATAGTTTGAGACATTTACAACTAAAAGAACTTACTAGTTGTGTATATATCATTACTATTTCTCTCATTTTTACTAAAAAACAAATCAATATTTTTCTTAAATATCTTTATTCAATTTTTTTTTCGTGCTTATTCACTTTGTTATAATAACACATCATACTTTTATAAGTGACAAATGATGTATAATAAAATATATTTTTCTATAAAAACAAATATACCGCCGATCAATATTATATATTATAAAAGACCTTTATGACAGTGTTTGGTAAGTGTTTTGGAACAGAAAATACAAACATGTAAGGATAGTCGTAATGTGTCTCTTGCGGCAGGTACGGCTGAGATGCGCCCCTTGTGTCCTAGGCATCTCTTCTGTATTTTTTTTAAATGTATAAAAATTAGTTAAAAAAATTTATCTTAAGACAAAAATAATTTTAAATTTTATGTTTTTGTTTCATTCTCCAAAATTTTTTTTGTCTCCATTATCTCCATAATTTCTATCCAAAGTGGCTTACAAAACACTATTTCCTAACTTTGCCATTGCCACCAGCAATAACATCGACATCTCAAGTACTAGTATTGAGGTCTTATATAGTTAACATTTGTTTTATCCCTAAACCTCCCCATTGCCCCCTCACACAAGAAGATTAGATTAAGGTATATATGTATATAAAAGAAAGTTGAAAAGCTTGAGAGCATGGCCCCCTCAGGGCCCCTTTTATCCGCTTATGTTCATTTTAATTATTAAAAATGTAAGATTGAATCATTTTAATTATTAAAATTTAAAATATAGTCATTTAGTTAATTATCATTATTATATTGTCATGATTTTATTAATTTTTTACACTTAATAAAAAAGTGATAGCAATTAAAACTGCGTAACGCTACTAAAATCTAAATATGTGATTATGATGACATTTGGAACTATACATCTAAGTCACTATTGTAGCTTTATTTACAATTATAAATGCTCCAACAACTTCATTTCCAATTTCAAGTCCTGTCACAACTCATTTGTAATTTTAAGGGTCATTACAGTCTCATCTAATGTGACCAATAAAAAAAACACAATAAAACATTAATGATAATAAAATGATAATTAATTTGATCAACAACTTACAGTTTTAAAAATAAAAGATCACATTTTAAATTTTAAAGATAAAGTATCAAAACAAGTGTTACCCCTTTATATATATATATATATAAAAAAACAAAGTGCGAAGAAAAGAGTGTCTTTTTGGCATTTTGAGGAGGAAAGAAAAAAAAAATTGGGGGATTGGTGTGAAGCGTGGCGTTTGAAAAGGTAAGTTTTTTTTTTTTTTTCTTATGGGGGTTAAGGTGGGGTCCAAGGGAGGTTGACACGTTTTTTTCTCACTTGTCTGAGACGAGAGAGAAATAAACTCCTTTTGTGTCTGCAAATCCCAATTTGGAAGTTGCAGAGAAGAGAGAGAGAGAGAGAGAGGATGGGTTCGTACGGAAATCTAGCAAGGAGGGCCGTGGAGACCGAGATGCCGATTATGGTTCAGGTAAACAAGACTCACTCACAATTCATCACAAAATCTCTTTTTTCATTGGGATTTGGCATGTTCATGGATTTCAACGTGTGTTTGGACTTTGGATTGATGATCAAGGTTGCATGTGTGTGTTTTTTTGTGCTTGCAGATGCAGCAATTGCTCCGAGGAGCTAAGAATGCCGTGTCTTTGGCCCAGGTCCGTTTTTTAATTTTTTACTATATCTGTTTCCAATGCATGCTTTTATTTTATGGATTTTGCAATCAAAACGAGAAAGTTTTTTCTTTTCCTTAAATTGAAAAAATCAATTTTATAAGTTGAGTGCACTGTAAAGTTCAAAACCTTTGAAAAGTTTTTGTCCTTATCTCCTTAATCGGTACCTTGAATCTGATCTCTTTGGCGATGATTGTGGAGGCAGATTTTGTGTGTGTGTGTGTGTGTGTGTGTGTGTTTTTTCTGGCTCCCAATGTCTGAATTATAAATTAGTGTTTACTCTTAAAGAGCTTGGGGCTACTATATTGTAAATCTGTTGAAAAAGTATAAAACTTGATAAACTTCGAAAGTTGTTTTTTAAACTTCCCTGCAGCATTTCTTATGAGAAACATGATTTTTTTTTTGGCTTCCAAAGGCTGTATATTTGATTCTGCCTATGTTTTTACTGATTTATGTTCATGGTTCTGTATGCTTTAGACATCATTTGAAGTATACTAATCAGTTTTTTACTTTGACTGCTCTGATCAATTGACAATTAGTATTTAACTAACTTTTTATGTTTTATTTGCTCCTTATTTTTGTCTAAAATGCAATTTGTGATGTCTTTGTTCAACTTTGGCCTGCTGTAGGGGGTGGTTTATTGGCCACCTCCGGAGCAAGCCTTGGAAAAGGTGAAAGAACTTGTGTGGGAGCCTTCTATTAGTCGTTATGGTAACGATGAAGGTATTCCTGAACTCCGTGCTGCATTACTCCAAAAGGTAAACAAAACAGTCTAGTTTCTTCTTACAACTTGTTTCGGGGGGAACTCATGGCTAGCTGATTGGGTAATTTTCATTTGGAAATGAAGCTTGGTCTTGCATAAGCATCAAAATCCTATTAACGACAATTTTGGTGGCTGAATCGGTCCATGATGTTGATCCTTCAATTAACTACTTTGCTTTTCTCATGCAGTTGCGTCATGAAAATAACTTGCACAAATCCTCAGTAATGGTTACAGCAGGTGCCAATCAGGTGATCAATCCCCTGCAATATAGTTTGTGTTTTATGATCATTGTTTTGTCACAACATAACATAACAAAGAGAACACATGTTTTTTGAAAACAGTGAAATTTATAAGCATATCAGCTTCCATTTGGCATCTTGTCTACACCCTTTTAAAATATGCCTTTCTTGCCTGCTTATCTTATATCTTATCTACAAGTACCACGGTGTAGCTGCTTCTCTTCGCTTTAACGGTGAGGTTGTGCCGAACAGGCCAAGTATTTGATATGAATATCATGTTTTTTTGTAACTGATGATGGTGCCTTTGAGTGTTCAATTCATTGTAGTTTTCAGTTGTTGTGCTTTCGCACGTCCTTACCCAAACAAATGAATTTAAGAAGGGAATAAACAAGACTTGATATAGTGGTTTAGAAGCAAAACTCCTTTATCTGTTGGAAACTGCAAGGTCGGGTATTTGAAATGTTCTGGGTTGTTATGTCATCCTTTTTTTTTTTCTTCTTTATATAATATTTGAAAACTCCTCTTTCCCTTCGTGTAGCAGGTTTTTTTTTCTTCTTTTTTTTTTGGCACAGATTAACATTGAATGAGTCAGCAAAACAGAATCTTTTAAAACCCTGGTGTGATCAGTTATTTTACACTGTTAGGGTCTCTCTCTTTGACTGGTGATTGAAGACTAATAACTATAAGACTATTACAGTACTCATTTTGTTTGATTGATTCATATAGTTAAACCTTTCAACAGAATCATGTACTCATTTCTAAACATCTGCAGTGCAGGCATTTGTGAATTTAGTTCTTACTCTGTGTGATGCGGGGGACTCTGTGGTTATGTTTGCTCCATACTACTTCAACTCGTACATGTCCTTTCAAATGACTGGTGTTACCAATATTCTAGTTGGTCCTGGTAACCCGGAAACACTCCATCCAGATGCAGGTAAGATGCTGCATGATCTCATCTCTACAATTTGTCTTTTACTGGCATTGGACTAGTAAAGCAAAGCAACGTGGTTGCTAAGAGCAATGTTTTCCCCATTTGTATATCGATCTGATTAGTAATTGGATGGATTAGCTCTGAACTAGTGGAGTTCCCAAAATCATTGATAAAACTGGGAGCTAATATGCTTAACTAAGCATGTTGTCAGATACATGCAAACCTTTGGTTTGTCGACCCTTTTCTTGGAAGGTTTCTTGAGCCGACATAAATTCCTGTATGACCAACCCTCTTTGGTTTCAAGTTCTTGTGAAATGCATTTATTGCTAAATCGACATAACATGCTGTTGAACACAAACAAGTTTCTACAAACACAGGTCCTTATAATACAACTAAGCCTTTAGAAGACTGTTTGGTATCTATTTGACATCTCTGATTCAAGTGTATGGTGTTGGATATCTTTGTTTAGGCCATTTATATGAATTGTATTGATTTTCAGATTGGTTGGAAAAAACATTATCGGAATCTAAACCTGTCCCAAAGCTTGTTACTGTTGTAAATCCAGGCAATCCATCTGGAACCTACATTCCGGAGTCTCTTCTAAAGGTATCTCTTGGATAAACAAATTTTTTTTTTTTCCATACTATTCAATTTTTTTGGTTGAAATTTCTAAGCAAGTTTTTTTTTTTTTGGAATTGGCCAGAGGATTTCAGATCTCTGTAAGAATGCTGGCTCTTGGCTTATTGTTGACAACACATATGAGTAAGTCTATGTTCATATTTATGAAAGAAAAAAAAGAAGTCTGAGAGATATGTTTATGACCTTGTTGCACCATGACAAACAGATTGTGCGATGTAGTAAAGGTTTGACCAAGCTTTAGTCAATTTCGTAACACAACCCTTCTCTTATACAAGGGCTTGGGGACTGGTTATGTAAAGAATCGAAGCAAAGCATGGGTTAGGCGGAGTTTATTCATGACAATTCCTAATTAACTTTTTGATAGGTTATTCAATTTATCATCATTCCGGAATCATTATCAATTACATTATGGTCCGCCCCTCATGTGGTCTGTTAAATATCTTTATGTGATTTTTCACTGATCACAAAATGTTAAGTCATCATAGTAGTCCCTACTAACAATAACTATGGAGTATCTTATGTTATCATATTATAAATCTGAATCTTATTGTTTGTATTGCAAGTATGTATTTTAATAATTTCTTTTAACACTGTGACCTATGTTTGATTTGGGTTAGCGACTTTGTGTAACATTTTGTCTTCTCTTTGATGGTACACTTGTCACTATTTGAAGGAGTTACTATCTCTGAATGCAAATTGTTCGGTCAACCCTGTTGCCTTCTTAGCTTTTTCTTGCATTTCCTCATATATAGATTTTCCTGTCCTAGTTGTACTTCTCCTCTTTTCTCTAACAAATATGCATGCAGGTACTTTATGTACGATGGTCTGAAACACACTTGTTTGGAGGGAGATCACATTGTTAATGTTTTCTCTTTCTCAAAAACATATGGGATGATGGGATGGCGGGTTGGATATGTAAGTAATCTTTATTTTCATCACCAGGAGAGCAAAACATTTAAACTTTTTTTTTTTTTTGGGTCCAATTCGATCTTTTTTCCGGTTAAACATTGGATTTGTCAACCCTGTGATTCAACCGTTGGAACCTTTGAATAACCAGAGCTATCCTGTCGGATTTTTGTTATTGATATCCTTTTTAAGTCATTTTGCTTGTAAGTAATCAAGCAATGCATCATAATGTGCAAGAAAGTCCACAAGTCCTCACCTTCAGGAATTATATTTTAGTCTGGTTTTAATTTTTTGAATTTTATTCCATGAATATTTGACCCTTTTTTCCCCCGAAAATTATATCATAGTAATAATCTAGTTTGTAAAGGAAAAAAAAAAAACATAATTGATTTTATTATTTAGTATAGGGGGTAAGCAAATTTGGTAAAAACTGGCAAATGTTTTATGACAAGTGTTTCTCTCACCCTTTTGTTGTTAAAATCATTTAATTGCCTCTACCCAACAATTTAAGTTTTTGGGAAAGATGGTTCTTGATATAACGTCGGAGCTTGTATGACCAAATGGTTTTGATTTTGATCCTTTCTACCCAACAACTTAAGTCAAAAAAGTCAAAAGAGTTGTTGTGTGCGATATTAAATCATTCAATTGTCTCTACACAACAACTTAAGTTTTTGGAAGAGATGGTTCTTGATAGTTCCCAAGAATAAATGATGAAAGACAGACACATGTTGCTTCACTTTATGTTCTTGATTATTAATTTCTTCTATGCATATTTGTAGTAACATTTTTCAGTTGCATGCTTCATTAGTTTTCTTTACTAATTAATGTAAAAAAAATCTGTACTGCTTGTCTTGACTCTTGATAATTGATTGTTGCAGATAGCATACCCATCTGAAGTAGAAGGTCTTGGTGCCCAACTTCTCAAAGTGCAAGACAACATTCCCATCTGCGCTTCAATATTTTCGCAACACCTTGCCCTCTACTCCCTAGAATTGGGGCCCGACTGGGTTACGGAACGCGTAAAAACTCTTGTCAAGAACAGAGAAATCCTTTTTGAAGCCCTCTCTCCTCTCGGAAAGGGTTCCGTGAAAGGAGGGGAAGGTGCTATATACTTGTGGGCGAAGCTCCCGAAAGGACATAGCTACAACGATTTCGAAGTCGTTCGCTGGCTGGCTAATCGGCACGGGGTTGCTGTAATCCCAGGAAGTGCATCTGGTGCTCCGGGTAACCTTAGAATTTCATTTGGTGGCTTGACAGAGAGCGATTGCAAAGTAGCAGCAGAAAGGTTGAAGAAAGGGTTGGAAGAATTGGTTAAAGATGGGTTGGTGCAGAACTAGTAACTTTTCTAGCACAATCTATACAAAGAGAGAGACAAAGGAAAATGTATACAAAGAAAAAATGTCCATTTGCCAGTGGAACAAGTTTGCAGCTGGTGGCACTTGAATAAAAATGGAGGGATCTATTTTGTACCTGGTTAGTGTTGTTAACTGTGAAAGTTGTAGGTTTGGCAAGGTTTCAATTGCTTTTATGTTGATAGTGAAGAAAAACAGTGGTTCAAAATAGATGCATGCACTTCCTTTTGTATTCATTGAATTCTGTTACATACAAATGTTTTAATGCCTCATGATGAGGTTGTTATAAATATATTTTCCCTTTTATTAGATTACTATATTTTTATTACTATATTATAACTACATTATAGAGGGAGAGTTTTGACGCAACGGTGAGGTTGTGCTGCCTTGTAATCTTAGTTTAAATTCTGAAAAGTCTCTTCGTTTGTGGGTATAAGATTGCACACATCTATTGTTTCTTGATTTTATTAGGTAGGAATCTTGTGTATTCAGATGCCTTCTTTATTATTTTTATATTTATTGATAGGATCAATGACACTCTTTGAACCGTTTTCTTACAATTTTTGGTTAGGCAATCAAACGAGATTTGAAGTCATAAAAGTTTTGAGTCTTATAAGAGTTCAAAACTTCAAATGTCCCAAGCGTGAGAGCATTTGAATCCTTATAAGACTTGAAGTCCTTAAGACTTTAAATCTTGTTTGATTGTGAGAGATGCAGTAAAAAACTTAAGACTTTAAATCTCAATGTTTTGTGCTGTTATTTGTGCTGTTATTTAAAGGAGTCTTCTTGAAAATAAAACATTGAATACATGTTAAATATGGTATTCAAAAGAAGTTGAAATTAATTATGGTCAAATCTTGGCAAAAGTTTACTTTGTTAAAGTTTTGCTTGCATTACTAATACATGCTCTATTAGAGTGGCATTACTAATACATGGTCTATTAGAGTGGCAAATATTCCTTCCTCTTAACTAGTGGTCTCTTGGGTTTAAGTTTTAGGTATGGAATAATCAGTCTTGGGAGAATCACACTTCGTATGAATCTCAAATGCTTAAATAAGATTGCTAGTCCACTTATGGTTTTGCCAAATAAAAAGTTTTGCACACAATGACTTGCATAGAGTAATTGTGTTTGTGTTAAGTCTACCATTTTGTCTTGCATCAGATTTGGTATATCCTAAGTTCTACAAGAATATGGCTTTAAGCATTTGTTGTCTTTTCTTCTAAATCCATTCAACAATGTTTAACAAAAGACGATGAATTCACCAAGGTTGTTTGATAGTGTCAAACAATGTAATTATGTAACGGCAATCTCAACAAGCCCTTCTATGGCTACAAAATCAAGAGGATTGGAGTTATTATTATATGAATGTGTTGCTTAGCCAAAAGGCACACACGCGTGTATCTACATACGTGCGCATAGAGTAAATCTTCAAATTCATTTATAAGGTTGTCAGTGCTTGTTAAGTTTGTCTTCAAGTTATGAAAACAGTTATATTAGTTCCTGAGGTTATTAAAAGTCTCTCAAGTTAATCTCTAGGAGGGACTACTTTGACTGATGTCGAAGAATTAACTTGACCAACTTTTAGCAATTTTGGACATTCATATAACTATTTTCATAAGTTAGGGATGAACTTAATCGATGCTGACAACTTTAGGAAAGAGACATATGTGTATGCTTTTGATAGAGAGGGTATAGCTTTTGAGCTATATCTACACTTTATATTTTGAATTGTAGATATATTGCATTTTAACATAAATATATAGTTTTTTTTCCTGTCAATTTTCTATCACTTCAAGAGTGCATGCGAGTATATTGCGAAATTCATGGCATAAACAAACAACCTTTAAAAAATATTTAATCGCAAAAACTAATAATCATTTAATTTTAAATTAAATAACCATATTAATTAAGGGGCTACTACAGTTTTTGCATGAAAATTTCCATAATTTAATGTTTTGTCACATGCTGCCCAGGCCTGCCCTGGAGATGAAGAAAATTAAGAGGGAAATTTAAAAAAAAAATGATATTGATCATTTTGTCTTTTTTTGTTATCTTATAATTATAATAATTAAGTTTATAGTATTTGGAGAAGCTTTTCATCATATATAGGTCATATCGCTTATACAAATTAATCTCATCAAACTAGAATTATCTCTTCCTTTCTTCCCAATGGGAACCTTCAAATGGAGATGTTTCTCTCTTGTTCCTTTTTATCTCTTGTTCTGTATCCTCTTCACTTGCAACCACTCTGCTACTTCTCAAGGTATATACAATTAAATTTTTTTCTGGTCTTCCACATGGTGTATATATATATATATATATATATATATATATATTGGGCTAAATCTAACTAGGAATTTGATTGGTTTTGATTAATATGCTATTCATGTATCTAGCTGGTTAAGCCAATTTAGTGAAGAATTTGTTATTTGGATATGGTTTATATTAGAAGTTCAAGTTGTCCGGAGATTGAAGCGTAAAAGAGTGAGGAATCAAATATGCGATTTGTGAATTGGTTTGTTATAATAGTAATGAAGATAGAAACCATTTTCACCCGATTCATTCACCAATAGTGTACTTGAATTTTTTAGTGTTTAACACATTGTTGTTCAGTATTTTTGTTACATTTTCATATAAGTCGATTCACTCCCGTATATATCTAAATTCTTCACTCTTTTGCACGTGAATCTCACAATGTCAACTTTGATGTCTAACAAATTCGATGTCCAAATAACATGGAATTATTATTGTTGTTGTTGAAATTGATATAGGTGATACATATATAACAATTTTGTGGTGGTGTTACTTGGCAAGGTAATCTTCATTTTAGTCTTTGAAATAGTAAGTTTGTTTTATTTTGGTTCTAAAACTCGAAAATTGACTTTCTATGATTAACAATTAAGTAATTATAGAAAATTAATTTTTTGAATTTCAAGGACTAAAATCACTCAAACTTATAGCTTTAAGGACCAAAACGAGTATGTTTAGGAAATGACTAAAACAATTTTTTTTTAAAGTTGTTTTGAGAAGAGTGAACATGTTTGGCAACATAGAAAAAAAAGCATTAAGTAAGAAGAGATTTTGCTATTTCTGATTAAAAAAAATCTTTTTCTCATGCTTTTACTAAAGTAACCCTAATTATCAATATTATATAATATATATAATTATTTCATATAACTTTTTTTTAGTAATTTATTATACAAAAGTAAATTTTTTTATATAATCTAAACAAAACTAATTATCTTAAAACAATTTTTCAATTGAAGTGTTTAAACATAAATTGATTCTCATATAATTAATTATATTAAAAAGCAATTATAAAAAATAAGTGATTATTAAAATAAGTTAAAATTTTCAGCTTTTTAAAACACATGCTAACACACGTTTGTTTGCAGGTTTTGATATATGTGAAATAGTATATTGTGGGATGGGAACATGCCACTCTTCTTTCTCAGAAAAATTGGGATTTAGATGCGAATGTGAAAGTGGTTGGAAGAAGTTTAAGCTTGGTTCCTTTGAATTCCCACCCTGTGTTGTTCCTAACTGTGAGTACAGTCATCTGCCTCTTATTCTCTTGTCCTATCTCTACAATCGACATTTTCTCACAGGAAAAAAATGTAGCAAAAATAAAAAGAATTAGGAAATAGTTTAAATTTATCATCTTTCTCTTGGTAATGATAATATTCTTAATGTGTTTAACTACGTTTTTAAAAATGTGTTAAACCATATTTATAAAAGTATGGCTAAATATTGAGGAACTAACTTGACTCATATTTAAAAATGATAGGGACTAATTTGAACATTATTTTTTTGTTTGGGA
Source organism: Nissolia schottii (assembly GCA_003254905.1). Classification (NCBI taxonomy): domain Eukaryota; kingdom Viridiplantae; phylum Streptophyta; class Magnoliopsida; order Fabales; family Fabaceae; genus Nissolia; species Nissolia schottii. Next base: position 89,076 of record QANU01026628.1, on the reverse strand, counting down.
CCAAATTGAATCTGAATGTACTAAAAAGTGTATACTATTTATTTTTATTTAAGAAGCAAAGAATACATAACTTTTTTTCCCTGTATTTCCATTGTTACGTAAAATTAAGCTAAAACTACTCTTAGGCTGAACATATGTAAAATGACAAGTGTTGTTGAATCTTGATGGCTAGATATTGATGTACTTAGTACTCTAATTAATTTTCTCGGTGTTTGCCTTGATCAATGAAACAAAACCATCAAAAAAATTATTTCTTACTTATTTCCTTCCATAAAAAAGAGCTACATTTATAAGATAACATAATATATTAAAACCTTTTAGAGATTTACTTACCTTAACACATGTCATGATCTCACACACAAGTCACTAAACCCTATTAGTGACTCCTATCCTATTAAAATATTTCATAAATATTCTTACTATCATTTGATCCTAATATTATTTATTCATAACTTATGATTGTCTGCCCATAACATCTACTCAAATAAATGAAAAAAGAAGAAGCGTTAAGCAAGTTAGAAATTCAATTAAATGTAATTATACTTTTTTGGATTAATAATTTCCAGGATTCTATTAATTCATATGTAAAAATCTGAAAATACTCCAGAATTAACGTAGAATGAAAAAAATACCTACGAATATGATATCCACAAGCATTATTCGCGATGGGTATGAATATGTTTGCAATTTTTATAACCACAAGAATGAATATTCATACTCATTTACTAATAGGTATGGATACGGAGATTGAGGTGCCCGACCCATGAATATCCGTCAATTACTTATTAATATATAAAATTATATAAATATCTTTATCTATACATGTCAAGTATTGAATTAATTGTGAATATAAATATAAATATAAATAGAAACATAAAAGAAAGAAAGAGAAAGAGAGTGGTTTAATAAAATAAAAAATTAACAATTAATATTTTTTTAAAATAATAAAAACTGAAAAGAGTTTTCGAAAAACGAAAAACTGTTTTGTTAAACGAAAACGTGAAATCAAAAGCAGTTAAATAGTTGAGTGTCGTGAATCTAAATATAATTAAATATAATGGGTAATTTTAGAAATTTAAATTTGTGTACCAAAAGTAGTTACTTAGGAATTAGGATATTCCTTTTATTAATAGTAATAGATAAATATAAAAACTAAAAATCCTATTTCATTTTTATCGGTAATGTTATTGAATTTTTATTATATATTTTGTTAATTTAGATTGCGATTTGTTAAAAATAGTATTATAATATATTATATTTGATAGTGATTTTTATAATTTATTTATTTTATTTTATTAAATTTTTGACAAATCTCATGGATACTCACATGAATGCAAATCTTTGTGGGTATGAGTAATGAGTATCCATGATAAGAATGAGTGTTAAGAATAATTTATGATTGTAAATGATTTGATTTGATTTAATTATAATTTTTTAAATTGATTTTAATTTATTTTTGACCGTTGTGTTTTGGCTGTTGAGTCTTCAGCCTATAAATAGGCTCAGTCTCCTATGTAAAGAAACACAACAACTCTCAAATAATACAATTGTTATTTTTTTGTTATCTATCTTTGTCCTATATTTTTTGGTGTCCCATTTATCGATTTTTCCACGATGTTTAACATGGTATTAGAATCATGGTTCCCACCTTGAATCCATATTCCCACTTCCGCCAATTTTCCCCTTAACCCCCTCCACATAATCTTGCTGTTGACTTAATCTGCCTCCGTGTAGTCTCGATTGTTGCCTATCGTTGTTGCGTTTGCTAGTTCCGCCTAGCTCTCGATGTTTCCTTTGTTAGTTCCACCCAACTCCTGATGTTGCCTCCGTTGTTGCCTTTGCTGGTTCCGCCTAGCCACTGTTGCCTTCGCTGGTTCCGCCCAGCCACTGTTGCCTTCGTTGGTTCTGCCCAGCCTTTGTTGCCTCCGTTTTGTTGGTTCCGCTCCACTCAGCCCTCCGTTGAACTATGACAAGCTTAAAGCTCGGGGAGCTTTAGTTTGAGGGAGGGTGTTAAGAATAATTTATGATTGTAAATGATTTGATTTGATTGATTTGATTTAATTATAATCTTTTGAATTATTTGTAATTTATTTTTGGCCGTTGTGTTTTAGCCGTTGAGTCTTCAGCCTATAAATAGGCTCAGCCTCCAATGTAAAGAAACACAACAACTCTCAGATAATACAATTGTTATTTCTCTGTTATCTATCTTTGTCCTATATTCTTTGATATCCCATTTATCAATTTTTTCACGATGTTTAACAATGAGTAAGTGTAGCAAAATATTAAACGAGAATGAGTTAGACTCTAAGAGTGTGATGGGTTTTATTCACAACCTCCTGGAATTTAGTCATCCCTATTCCCCCCTCTCCAGAGCTATTCAAGTTGTCCTCAATAAGGATTGGGATGTCCAGGTTAGGCACATCTATAGGGAAGCAAATTCCTATGCAGATAGTTTGGCTAAACACGGCCATATGTTACCTTTGGGTTTCCATGTCTTTTTTTTGGTAGACAATTAGGCCAAAGCCCAAACAAAGGAAAAGAAACTAGCCCCTCACAGGGCCACGCAATCTGCATCAAATCTATCAAAAGCAAAGGGCGAGCAGCTGCAAGAGGTACATCAAACCAGGAGACCTCCGAGGATGGGAGATTATGGCTCATGTGAGCAACACTATCAGCAACTCGGTTGGCTTCCCTAAAAACATGTTGTAAATGCACAACCCATTCGTTAGCTAACAAAGTGCGAATGCGAGCTATGATGGGGAAGGCTGGGCGCAGATGGTTATGGCAAGACTGGATTAACTTAATAGCACTTTGAGAGTCGTAGTCAACCCGCACTCACGGGAAACCACCTCGCCAAGCAGTAATAAGCACGTGTAACTCAGCTAGGGTGATGGAAGTCATACCCAACTTAGCAGAGAATCCAATAACAAAACTCCCCGCCTCATCTCTGATCAAACCCCTACAGCCAGCACTGCCAGAGTTTATAATAGACCCATCACAGTTTGCTACCACCCACCCTGGTGTAGGAAAGTGCCAACGAACGAAGTGATCCTCAAAATTAGAGGAAATATTAGAAGTAGAGTTCACATGGATCTGAAGGGAGTAATGCTTGAGTCTCAATCCAAAAGAAATTATCTAAGGATAGATGCCAGATCATGTGGTTTGCATTAGTTAGCAAAGCTTCTGAAACACTAGCCAGAGGAAAGATTTAACTCACTCCACTCTCTTCCACTTCTAGATCAACTTGAAAAGAGGGTCTTTGGTGTGCCAAGAATCCTCACCCGCTAGAATAGAATAAGATTATTTAATAGAAAATGAGTCATCATGACCAAGATCCCAAGCAACATAATCGTCACCTAAGCTAAGTGAAGCGGGATGGATTACTTCCACCAAACTACAAATGTTACATGGTAGGATAGCACAAATATGATCCCAATCCCAGTTACCTTCATCTTTCACAAAATGGGAAACAGGAAGAGCAAGGTCGGAATCAGATAAAGAAACTAAAGAATAAGCCTCCAGAAAAGGGTACCCAGGAATCCAATGATTTCTCCAAAATTTGATGATGTTCCCACTGCCCACTCGCCAAATAATATTGTCTTGGATATGCTGCCAAGAGTTGTAATACCTTTCCATACGTTCGATTGGTTAATTTTTGGCTTTACTTCTGGAATGATGTCAATCCCACACCTGTATTTGCCCTTGAAGACTTGGACCCAGAGAGAATCTTTCTTAGCAATGAGTCCTCATGCAAGTTTTGCCAAGAAGGCTATATTAGACGTCCGTGCTTGACGGAAACCGAGCCCACCTTCGAGCTTCAGTTTACAGACAGAATCCCAAGAGACCAGACTCAAGCAACAATTCCCCTCAACAGAACTCTAAACGAAACTTCAAGCAATTTTATTAATGAAATCACACACCTGCATTAGAAGGAGACAAGTCTGCATAGTATACGAAGGGCTTGCTTCAATAACTAATTTACAAAGTGTCAATCTCCTCGCCAAAGACAGGGAAGAACCTTTCCAGCTTGACAAACGTTGGCATAGCTTATCAGTCAAGCTACTAAAGGAATATTTGGTAACTCATTAATGAAAAAGAGGAATACCAAGATATTTTTCGAGGTCATGAGAGAGAGAGAAACCCATATTATCCACAATCTCCTTAGCCCGATTATGGTTCACATTTCAAGAGAAGAAATTTTTTGTTTTCTTCAGACTAACCTTTTACCCAGAACTATTACAGAATATTTGCAAGCAATGTTTAATAATATCATCCTGGTCTAAGGAAGCTTCTGCAAACAAGAATAAGTCGTCCGCAAAACAAAGATGTGAGATCTTAGGACCTTCTTTGCTAAGGGAGACAGGCTTCCATAAACCATCTTCAACTGCTGCACAAATAAGCTGGGAGAGTCTCTTAATACAAATCACAAAGAGAGACCGCGACAGGGGAAAAAGGTACTAGTGCGGTCACCATACCATAAAATATCCATAAAGGAAGACGAGATACACTTCCAAATAATCTCAACCATACCATTTTCAATGCCTAAATCTCTAAGAGAATCAATAATAAAGTGTCAATTCAGTCTATCATAGGCCTTCTCAAGATCAATTTTAATAGCAAGGAAGCCAGATTTACCCTTCTTACTTCTCATACTATGAATGACTTCTTCAGCAATCACAACATTGTCTGCATCCATTCTGCCCAGGATAAAACTGCATTGGTGGGGGGAGATAATGTAGTTCATTACGGATTTCAATCGGTTGGCAATGATCTTAGTAAGCAGCTTGTATATCACATTGCAAAGGCCAATAGGATGGAATTGAACCATAGTCTCAACTCTCACGGTGGTCCACCTTAGGGATAAGAGAGATAAATGTTTCATTAACACTCACAAGGAATGGATGCTCTAACAGATTTAAAATAGTTGTCTCCACCGTCTTTTTCACAATATCCCATGTCTTTAATAATGTGTTTAATTTCCTTTCCCTTGCTTTGTATGTTGATATGACCGGTACCTTGATCCCATGGGTAGTGGAAGTGTAATTTTTTCTCTTTTTGGGTGTTTTGTCCCAATGTCTATCCAAAAAAAAATTGTCATCTTAATATAATAGTAGCTCTTACCTTTTATAATTTAAGAGTATAAACATTCGATTCTCATCTCCCTTTTCCATAGCCTAAAAATCAAACATAGCTAAAAATGTTAAAGGACTCGTGTTATGAAACCAAAATAGTATATATGATGATGATATAAATTTTTTGTTTCACAACAAAAAAAAATTATAAATATATTTTTTTAGTAAGGTAATTTTGAGTGAACAGATACAAATAAGGAGTAGTTCTCGTTTTCATCGACTCATCTTTTCTGCCATCATAGTTTTTCCATTAGTTTTTATAGGGCTTACTGTTTTTGTCAAACATTCTCTTCTCTCTATCTTTCCGTTAAATATAAATATATTTCTAATGATAAAAATAAATTGCCTACAATCCAGACCATAATTATATCTCAAATGTAAAATACCAAAATAAATAAATAAATAAAATATGACACTTAATAGCAATTCCAATTCTAAGGCAAAACAAAATTACGATAATTAATAAATGGTTAGATGAGTGATAAATAGTTGAATCTTTTGTAAAGATGAAAACACAAATTTAAATTCTAAAATGCGCATTTATTAAAAAAAAGTAACATTAAATGATCAATCTCTTAGAATTACAAGAGTGATGTCTCTCAATTTTTTTAAAGGAAAAAAAATACAAAATGATGCTGAATTATTTGTTGATGAGGGTTGCAGGTACCTTTGATCTCTCATGTGGTGATGGACCTTCGCCAACTATTCCATCTCTTATCAATTTCAATATATCTAACCGTAAGCTCATCATTCTTTTTTTATTATCATCATCATCATCATCATCATCATCTCAAAGTTTAATTCGCATAAATTAATGCACTAGCATATATATGATTTCTTTTGTTTTTTATTTTTGTTAAATACTTTGTTTGATTTCTGTTTGTATTTTCTTTCTTTTTTTTTTAACTAAAAAATATCACATTGTTTTCCATCTTGTTTTCTTTTTTTTTTAAACATTTTTTTGAAAGGCTATTTTAAAGATTTTGCGAAAGAAATAATAAACAAAATTATGTTTCATGTTTTTATTTAATTAATTTTTTGCAAAATTTTGCAAATAGAAAATTGAAAGAAAATAATGTGTTTGTAATTAAAACACATAAAAAATGAAGGCAAAAATCAAATGGACCTTAGGATCTGCGTGATTTGCGTTTTTTTTTTTTTTGTTTTAGATTATTTTTCATTTTTTAAAGATTTTGTGAAAAAATAGTGAAATTAAATTTTTCTTTTTTAACTGTTTATATTTTTTTCACAAAATTGTGAAAAATAAAAATAAAATTGAAAACAAGAAAAACAAATAGAAAACAGAAACAGAAACCATGATGCTCTTAGCTTTTCAATTGTCCAAAGTTTTTGAATGACAGAATTAATTATGTGGTAGAAAATTAACTCAAGCTTTTGTATATATTGTTTTACACAGCTTGTTTGGTGAGTGTGTGTGGAGATGGAACCTGCAAAAGAAATGATGGTTTCGAATTTACGTGTCAATGCAATGATGGGGCAGCCAATTTGTTCAAAAATCCAAAGTTGCCTTGCTTCAACAAGTGTAAGCTGCTTTTACTTCTTACTTTTCCTTTCTTCTCTTACTTTATGCTTACGGCATGTTTGGTTGGACCTAAAATTATAGATAAACGTTTTATAGATTGGATTCATGGTTTAAATTACTCATGAATTTAATTCATAGAATTTTGAACCTTAATTTTACATCACAACCAAACACACCTTTGGCATGATCTTAAGGTTGACTTTTAATCTGAGTACATTATTAGGTGGAAGAATGTTTTAATTGGTTTCTAAATTTTTTATCGATGTCGCGTACTTTAAATACTACGCTCAATGATAAAAGAAATTAGATACTAAATAATAATAATAATAATAATAATAATATAGGCATGTGCTTAGATATTTGTTATTGTTATGTGAATGTATAGTTATGATCTTGTGGTCTTTGAGGATGCAGGTGCTGTGGGAGCAGATTGTAATGGACTTGATCTTGGTTTTGGGCCTCCAGAAACTCCACCTACAACGCCACCACCTCAAAAGTCATTAGGTTCTCCTGGAACTGGTAATTAATTAATTAATTATATAAACTGTCTCAAGTTTTACATATTTTGAATAAGCTTATTACATATTCATAATAATTAAGTTTGTTAAGTTAATAAAATAATAATAATAATAATAATAATAAAAATAATAATAATAATAAAGTTTGTTTGAAAACCGTTAAAGACCGATCTAACTTTATGATTAATACTCACTCCGTCTAATATTAGATGTTACTTTTGCACAGACACACAGATTAAGAAATTAATTTATTTACACCTACTTAAAAAAATTAATTATTTAAACTTAATTACTCTTAAATGTTTTTGTTTCTCTCACCGTTTTTTCTTTAATTAAAACACTTGGTGAGTTACGGTAGGATAAAATTAAAAAAATAATAATAATTTATACTTACTTAATTTAATAAAGTGACAACTAATTTTAAATCAAGTTTTAGATAAAAAAGTGTCATCTAATATTAGAAGAAGGGAATAACATTTAAAAGATTATTATACCTGCTGTCAAGATTATTTTTTTTAAATGAATATATTGTCAACTTAAAAATTTTATACTGTCATTTGATAATATTTTACAATATTCGTGAATTTTAATGTTAATGTTTGTAGGAGTCATATTTTTACTGATATAATTATTAATTATACAAAGTTAGTTAATTGTGTAATTTTTTTAAGTAGTGCTGAATAGATTGAGATTGTGTTGTGTGACAGGGTTTGGTGAAATGCCGAAGTGCTCAAGGGAACTCCATGTGCTAATTACGATGATATTAGCAACTATATTTCTAAACTGGATTTAATTTGAAGACAGCAACATTCAATTCAAGTGCCATTTAATTATTCTAGTGGAAAAAAGAGATCGTTTGTTACGATCTCAAATATATTATTAATAATATTGTAGGAATTAGTTAGTTAGGTATTAGGCTCAGTATAAATAAAGGACTATTAGCATTGTAATAGATAAGTGAATAATTATCAATAGAATTGAACATTGTTTAATTGTAGTGCTGAATTTTTATTGCGGAGCCATTTTCAATCTCAATGGACTCATTTTCTTTTTGGCAAAGCAGATAATAAAGACTACCAATTGTATGTGACTTTTATTAGTTTAAATTTTGGCTAAAATTTAAAGGAGTTGGTCACCCTTTGCTCCCCCATTTTCAGACTCAGCAGATCCAGTAACAACTCTCATTCTCAATTAATCCAACCCATGATTTCAGAAAGAAAGATACAAATTCAAGTAGAATACATCACTCAAAGATTTGTTTTTCTTTTCCTTGTAGATTTGGGTTTGTTACTGAGAGATGGTAAAAGGGCATTTGTTGCAATGGAGGAGTGGGTGGTGAATACCATGGAAATGTGGCTTGATGTTTGGGCCTATCAAGCCCAATAAATTCAGTGCCAACTTTTCAAGGAATAAAAAAGCAATATGTTGTAGATAGGTTCATTAACAAAGGTCAATGCCGAAAAGCTCACATTTCAAAAAGGCCATTGAACCAAGGATGGGCTGACCCTCAAAATACTGGTTTTTTACCATGTGCTATGATCAATTCATGGGCCGACCACTCAACCACAACTCTCTCTACCTATTCTCAAAATAATTAAAATATAATATTTTTAAAGAGGACCGACCCGGTCGTGGGTTAGTCCTTGCACAAAAATAATTAATTTTTTTAATTGGTTGACCCATGTTGGTCTTGTGGACTTTTTGGCCCAACATACTTTCTTGTATAGCTTGTTGGACTTAAACAATGATATACACAAGATGACCTTATCTCGTGTTAAAATTTAACCTTTTCTTTAGACAAAGAAGAACTAAAAATTGCATAGAAGTTTTGATATATATATATATATATATACATACATATATATATATATATATATAACCTTAAGTTAACAAGTGAAAAGATAAATAATTTAGATATAACATATGGTATAGTATTGTGCTGCTCTAGTGCACTTACATGGATGGGGTTTGAAGGGATAACATGGAGCCTTCCAATTTTCTTTCCCAAGTTGAAAGCCTATGTTGAATTAATTTGGCTATATGTGACTTTATATGAAAGTGGATTATCTTGCAAGCATTAACAATCGATCTGTTTCTTCCCATGCAACAGGTGGGTCCATCCTTGCTTCCATTCTATATCTATATACACACACACATTGTTAGGTTAAAAAACCAGTGAAAATCAAAGTTGACTTCTTTGTGATATTCAAAAGTTAGGGATTTTATTGGTATATATTAGGGGACTAGGAAGTGATTACTTAACCCTTGAGTCCTTGATTAATAATGTAGTTTCTATTGATCCTACACATATGCTTTAGATTCGTAGTATATTGCTACATGGGTAATTAATGCTTTAGGTGGAAGTATGTTGTCAATTTAATCCCAATATTTAGAGTCTCTTAAATGCTTTGCTAGGGTTTGAAACCCTAGCTGCCACCCTTCTCGCCTTGTGCGTCTCTATTCCATCGTCGATGTATGGCCTCTTCCTTCGTTTGCTATGTGCTCCCAACTTCGCTTCATGCGTTGTTTCTATCACTGTTGTGCACCTTCTTTATTCTATGTGTGTACTGAGGGCCACCTTCTACCGCTGCCGTTTGAAGTTGTCTTTCAATGGCATCCTCTCCTTCAACTGTAGAGCTCTTCACCATGGCGAATACATGTCTTTGTTTTGTTAGGCTCCTTGTCGTCGGTTCACTCTCTCAACGAAAAATTAAAAGAATATTTGATTTATTTAAATATTCCATTGCTAAGAATATTTGATTTATTTAAACTTATACAATATACACTATTTAAACTTATACAATAATCTTGCATAAAGAGCCACTAATGCTTTCTCATTTATGTTGCTAGTGGAACATCTTAGTTCCACATTGATCAAAAGACAATGTGGGTTCCAAAATTTTAGATATAAAAGGAACATGTGTTAAGGAGTATTAAGCAAGTGAATTGGCCCATGAACATATTGTGGGGGTTGATCTCAAATCATGTATTGGGCCTACAAAAAACAATTTTCTTTAAATAAAAATTAGAATTTTGTTGAAAAATTATTCAGTTCTATGTGAAAATGGTATTGATCTAATTGGTTCAATTGATTCAATTTTGTTTTTAGAATCATGAATCTACGATGGTTTAGCGATGAAATTGTGACAGATTACATGTTGTATCAACTACGAATTAACGACAAATTTGTGATGAATGTGGGATTACCTACGACACAATTTCTCGCAAATCTGCAACAACTTAAGAAACCATTTCTATCACAAAATAACGAATTAGTAACGGAGTAACGACCAATAGTTCCATCGCTAAAATAAATTAGCTATGGATTAGTGGCCAAATATTTTTCTAAGCTAATTAGTAACTTCAAAACAGTGACGACCAAATTGGTCTCTAATCTGTCGCTAGTCTATCACTAATTCATTTAGTGATGGATTAACGACAAATTTGGTTGTCACTAATCCGCAAAATTCTTGTAATGGTGGCTGCTACCCCTTGAGCACCATTGTTGATCAATGCTTGTACTTGTGGCTTTCAATCCTATTTGTGACATCTCCACGAATAGTATGGGATCCACGTGGAATGATATTACTATGATTTATCTCTGCAAGGTTGTGCTGAGAAGGTTGAGATATGAACTTAGCAAATTATAATTTCAAAGTTTTGGTTGGAGATCTAGAATCTGACCACTCATAGAAAGTGATGGTTGAGTTTTCTAAGGGAATATTGAGAGTTGCTCTGAATTGATTATGTGTCATGCCTTATCTGCTTCTTATATGTGACCTCTAGCAAACAAGGATAAACGAATATTATGAAGAAAAATCAACCCCTCTCAAGAACCTTAGATTTTAGTTGTTGTTTTTGTTAGTCATATTTAAGAGATTCAATTTAGAACTTTTATCTTACCTAATTTTGATGGTTCTTATTGTTTGTTCTCACATTAATTATTTATTGCCTATGATATCTATCTTTGAAAAAAAAATACATTGGACAGGAAGTGAATTTAACCAACTCGTAAATTATTTTCAGTTGAACTCATTAATAGTTTGATAAGTTGTAATCACAAGCTCATGAATTGAGTTTTGAATGGTGTGTTTTAGTTTGTTATTAAATAAATCAAGCTTAAACTTTAATATATTTTACTCAAAATTTGGGGAAGCTGTTTATTAGGCCAATTTATGTTGTGGAATTAATGTATACATAAAGTTATTGCAAAAACTCTCTTAAGATGACTTGCTAAGGTAATGCCGACACTAAAAGGGGGAAACATTAATATACACACTTTTGTTAGGGGAAAAGCAGAGATCATAGTGCACGGGGCATTAATTGCAAGTGAAGTGGCCCTTTTTCGGGACAATAAATTAGATTTTCACACGTGCCTTTGTTAGGATAAATTTTTTTAGTAGTCTTAGAGTATTATGTTAGATATATTTTAAATTATACACACTAAATAATATTTTAATTATAAAAAATAAATTATTTTAAAGTAAAGACTAAAATGTTATTTATTATGCGATCTAAAATAGATGAATTTATCTTAATTAGATATGGAATTGCTTGGATTTGATATTTGGTGTGTGAAGTGGAGATCTTCGATATCATGCTGTAATGAGCGCACTGCAACCATTTTAAAGGAGGGGATATTACCCCGCATTAATCAATTTAAAGTGAAACATATTAATTAAGACAAGGGAACCGCGCATATATATATATATATATATATTCTCTTTTTGTAAATGGATTAATTGTGTCTAAATAGATTGAAATGTAAATGAATTTAGAAAATGAAAATAAATTAACATTATGGAACGAGTGTTTAAGGTGTAGAGAGTAAAGGCATTTATTTAGCTTTGGTGATATTATGGGGACAACTAACAGAATTGTTGTAGTACTTTTCTCTTTTACTTTTAAGAAAGAGTTAACCAGTGTCATTAAGACATTAGTTAAAGATTTAAGAGTGAAAATATTNCCAAATAATTTGTTTGAAAAATTTGTATTTTTATTATTTAGCCCCTTTCATAAATTTTTGGACACTTTAATTATTTTTAAAAAAATGAAAGATTTATACTTGGCCTCCTTTAATTTTTACAAACTTGAAATTAAATGTTTAAATGTTATGATAAACAATATTATATATGTGTATGTAACTTTTCTTTAAATTTTTTGAGATTATTTGTTTCAAAGTTTCAAAATTGTGTTTTCATGAGTCGTTGTAGTGCTATCAATGCAGCAATATATTGTTGGGATAAAAACCACTTGTCTCATTTTTCTGTTTCTTTTCACAAGTGTAATTTTAACCACTTTATAATTCTTCTCAAAATTACTATATATCCATATGGTACATTTTGGAGGGGACAGGAGAAGGGAATCAAAGTGAGATAGAAGAAATTGTTTTCATATATTGGTGATGCTGAATATCAATCAGCAAGGTTGAGGCACGTGGGACAGGGAAAACACATTTCCAACCACAAAATACTAATTGAAAGTACTTCACTGCCTTTCTTGGAACTAACATGCGTATGGTTGTATAATCATCCAATCAAGTAAAAAAATTTTTTTTTTTTTCCTTTCAACTAATTGTTTCTTTTTTATTTCCCTTTGCCTAAATTATTTAATTTGTTGAGGGAGTAATATAACTTTTATTCATGTTTTTCAACTGTGTCCTACTAGTATGACCTCCCTAATATTTTAATTCCAAGACTATTGCACATAGGGATTTAGGATTGTGACAAAATAATGTACTTGTCTGCGTATGTTAAATTTTAAAAAGATGGAATGGGGATGCATGTTAAATTTTATGAGGATTTATAATTATGCAATGGAGATTTAGCAAATAACTTTATACTTGTGTACGTATTCGAGTACATAGTATCTTTTGACTGAACATATCCACTCTTGAATTAAAGGTCCTTAAGTTTTATACATGAATCATACCCAACCAATGATAGACTAAAAAGTTGGTGAGAGAATACTTATAAGTTGAAGAAAAAAAAATACTTTTGATCCTAATTATATAACCAAAATTCCCCATAAATTAATTACACTGATTTTGGTATTCAGAAGATTTGTGAGTATTGGTCCTCTAAATTTGTTTCGGTAATGCTACGTGTATAATCAGAAATTGTACAACGTATAATCACTATATCGCATACATTGTAACATACGCTTAATCAAACATTTTAACACAAATAACAAATGTTACAACACAGATGAATAAACATTTTAGATATAAAAGCAAAGTAAAATGGGATTTGCACTGCACTAAACAGTGAAAATTAACTGTTACATTCTCTTTTACGCTCCTCACTCAAACCCTACAATGTGTGCACTCACGCTCTCTTGTCAACAAACATTACAAAACAAATGAATAAACATTATCACACACAAAAAACAAAACAAAATAGGACTCACACTAATTAAATAGCGAATAAACAAACATTACAACACACATAAATAAACATTACACCACACAAGAATAAACATTACGTCACACAAAAACAAAGAAGTAAACAAACAGTAAAACCCTCATAAATAAACATTACAACATAAATAAACAAACACTACAACACATGAAATATCGCACTAAACATTACAACACTTAAAAATAAATATTACAAAACTCATAAACAAACATTATAATACAAATAAATAAACATTACAATATACATAAACTAGGAAGTAAACAAACATTACAACACGCATAAACAAACATTACAATACACATAAAACAAACATTACAATATACATAAACTAGGAAGTAAACAAACATTACAACATTCATAACCAAACATTAAAACACACAGAAAAAAATATTACACTACACCGAAACATTACAAAATATAAAGAACAACTTCGACCAAAGAAGAATATCTTGAACTACGCTATCATTACGTCTTGAGAAGAAAAAAAATGAAAATAAACCCAAAAAAATAGTGAAAATGAAGAAAATAAGCAAGAAATGGAATAAAAGAAAAATAAAAGAAACAAAAAAAAGAAAAAAGAAACATAATAAAAAATAAATAGAGGTTGCAAGTGAAAAAATTGAGAGAAAATGAAGGGAAAGGGTGGGAGAAGAGAAAAAAAAATGAAGAAGAAGATGATGAGAAGTGACATATGCACGAAAAAAAAAATAGAGAGAAAATAAATATTTAATGTAATTATATAATTTATAGTTATACACAAGAATTATTGAGTTTGATTTGGGAAGATATAAGATAAACCCTATGCCATGTCAAATTAAGCACTATATAGAATTAGAGTAGTGCTATATAGCTCGAGAGCATTTGCATGAAAATTAACGAAGAAGTATATAGTAAATTTGAAAGAAAAAACGCAGATCATGCAATGTGGAGAGAGAATGACCAGTTTCTAAAAATTAGGGACTTCTGACCAATTAAATCCTTCGTTCAACTATCACAATAAGCCTCTTTGGACACAAAATCAATTTTCCAATATGCCATTTCATTAATTTCCGTGCAAAGCTCTTGAACTATAACACTGCCCTAAAATTATATATGTAACGAATAAGATCGAGATTTGTGTAATGCTTGATAAATGTATTAATGTTGTTAATTTTATGTACGCAAGAAAATGAATCTTCCAATATAAAAATTTTATGACTTTATTAATTTCTTTTATGAACATGACTTTATTATTATCAGTGAATTTTTACGATTGATTAAGAGAATTAATTTTAACTTTGATTCCACGAAAAAATATAATCAATAGTAAAAATTTACACATAAAATAAAAGATTTTAACATAAAAAAAAGTCATTCTCCAGGACTACTCCTTGGTCATCATGCCAACCATAACCCAAATGGCCCTATATATTGTCCTACATATAGTGGATGATAGTGATCATATATATATATCACAACCAAGAGTTTGAGTTTGATGTTTCTTAATTTTTCTACTTGAAGACAAGACAAAGGCACATGTAGTTGAGGTAGGGGGAGGGGCCCTTTCTCTTTGCAGTGAGAGGTGGAGATGCTTTTTCCTTTATATGCACCTAAGCTATATGATGTAGCAGAAGATAAGTTGGTCCTTTTCCTCTTTCCCTTGTCCATATGTAAAACTCCAATTTCTTTTTCTTCCCCATTTGTCTCTCTCCTAATGTTGATAATTGCGCATAATTTATTTAATATATGTTCACACGTACGGTGTATAAACGAATTATTTTATTTTAAAAAAATAATGTAAATGCAACCTAAAAGTAATTGATTTACGATGAAAGTAAACTGCGGTCGATTGTAGGTGAATTTTATCTGCAATTTCAAGAATTTGAATTGTAAAAGAGGACTTTACATAAACGATTCCTATAAATCATAATAACATACAAGAAAAAATGTTTTAAAAGCAAAAAAAATTACCTTGCACGAAACACCTACATACAAACCACACAATACTAATATAAAATAAAAATTTAACTCCTCTAAAATACATAGTAGTCCGTTCGTTTCAATGTAAGTGTCCACTTAAGGTTAGCGTATGAATTAAGAAAACAAAATGTTATTGATAGTAATACAATTTTTTTTTGAATAAACGAAATTATCTCTGTTCGTGAGTAATTCGTATAGGAAACGAAGTTACTTGAACACGAGTAAAGGGTTGAGGAAGGCACATTGACGGAAGCTCCAACGTCTGGACAAAAGCTCCAAGCGGGTTCCTTGCGAGAGAGAGATCAGTGACGAGGTGTACCTACAAAGACACTCCAATGTTCAAGTAAGCACGATTGCTAAGTGAGTATTCTAGAGTCAGAACGGGTGATACCTGGTGACTTGAGAGTCATGTGCTTTTATAAGTGGGCTAGGATGGTTAGATAGAGATAAAGCGAGGGAAATTCATAAGTTGACTTCCCTGACCTATCTTTCCCGCTTATTTAGGAGTCGGTTACGCATTCCGCTAATTACAGGGAGAGAAGGCACCACTTCCTCCTATTGGGCCGAATTGGGCTCAAAGTCTAGGGCTTGTGACCTTTTTCCTTTTGGGGTGTCACGGGGCTTTCCTCTTAGGCCGATAGGTGCGAGTAAGTGAGGAGAGCTCCCACTACTCCTTAGTGGGTTAAAGCCCCCTTAGGCAAGGTGTGTTCCTCCTACTTCTTAGTGGGTTAGAGCTCTCTGAACCCTTATTCTCTAGTCTGNTATATATATATATATATATATATATATATATATATATTACCTTGCAACATGAAATGGACAAATATTGGAAATCCTAAAATGTTGAAAATTTAACAATTAAATTGAAACAGAGTAACCACGTTTTAAAGAGTAAATAAAGTGTACAATCCTAATTGTTGCTTAAAAAAAATGAAGATACAAATGATCACATATATATCATCTACTATATGCACGAGCTTATACTTTGTAAAATCTAAAATCATTAATTTTTTCATTAATAATTTCGATTACATAATACTTTAATCTTTAAATTACATACATTGTAATATCTTAAAATATAAAGTCAACTCTCTGCATATATGTGTGTGTGTGTGTGTGTTTTTTCTTCAATTTCTTTAGCTTTGGGTTAAGAAGAGGAAATGATTCTCTCACGGAGAATTGTACATGACAATTGCAAGGTCATGTGCATATTTTACTATTAGCTAAATTAATTACTTCGATGAAGTAGCAAAAGGTTTAAAAGAAGTATAAAAAGATATACAATGATAGAGACGTGCATGTAATAAGATAGGTCTAATTTCACAAGAAAGGATATTCCTCTGCCGACTAAGGAGAGCAACACTGTTCCTATATATCTTCATCTATATATACTTCCACAGCACAATCCTCATCTCATCTTCATAGGACTACGTATTCTTGGCGACAAGTACTAAAAGAACCCCAAATAGCTACAATTAATTTCCAAAGCACAAACTCATAAAAAATAGCCCTCTTTCTAAATTGGCCACACAAACATAAACCCTAATTGGTTCTTAATTTCTTTCAATATGCCTTCACTCTCCGATGCCTTTCTAGGTCACCCAATTAACCTTAATCACCACAAGCACCTTGACTTCAATTCTCTCCAAGAACTCCCAGATTCCTATGCTTGGAACACACAATTGGACAATCTCACCGACAATTCCCTCACAAATTTAGGCCTAATTAGCGACGAGGGTGTTCCGGTTATTGATCTCAATGACCTGAACGCTCCACAGCTAATAGGGCATGCATGCAAGACATGGGGTGTCTTCCAATTGGTGAACCATGGGATCCCCTTGAGGCTCTTTGGCGAAATCCAGCATATTGGCGAGACGCTCTTCTCGCTCCCCGCTCATCAAAAGCTCAAGGTGGCCAGAGCATCGGACGGTATCTCTGGCTACGGCTGCGCCAGAATCTCATCCTTCTTCCCAAAGCTCATGTGGTCTGAGTGCTTCACAATTGTTGAGTCCCCTCTTGAGCATTTCCTCCAACTATGGCCACATGAATACGAGAAATACTGGTTGGTACCAACACAACAAGCACTCGTGCACGTGTTATGTAGCACTAGTCAATTTTAGGTCATGTCTCTAATTCTTTGATTCAATTATTATAGGGTGTAATTATAGTTTGACAATAAATATGATTGATTGAACTAATTATTGAATCATAAACAAAAAATAAAATTATTTTATCGGTTCAATCTTTGGTTTACAATTAAAACTTCTTAATTTGTTACAAATATTTTATAAATACAATTATTTAACTTTAGTTTTAACTTTTTAGATGATTAGATGATAGAGTAAATTTTCATTAATTTAATTTATTCAATCACAATCTTGTTATTTTGATAAACATTGATAGAAAATGTTTATTTTTGTTTTGCTACGTGACATCACTCAAAATAAACTTACAATAAGTGGTGCCTACTTAGTAATACTTTGCTTTAGGCTATAACTTAAATTTTTTATTCCAAACTGTAATTTTGAAAAACATTTCAATGTACTATTTCTTTTAAACATTGTACTCTAGTGAATGCCACGATCAACAAGTCTTCTTCTTCATTAATTGTTTTTTGTTTGAAAAGAAATAAAGACTTTTTGATATTTTAGTTTTGTGGTATATAGTGGTGATGGTCCTAGTATGAAATTTGTTGGTCTATTTTATTATCCTAATGCAATTAATATAGGCAAAAGACCAAAATGAGAAGAAAGGGCCCACAAAGAAGATTTTGATAGTGATGAGAATCTATTGAACCAAATCTCCACTTGCTACTGTTTGTTATTTTGTTGGAATCAAAACCTCATCCCCATTGTTCAACGGTGTTTTGGGTTTTCTTTGTTATATGCGTTCACCAAACATGAGATACCATGTTGATTAAAATTTCAATAAAACTCAAATCTCATTAAAATCTCATCTAATAGTAGATAAATAGTAATAAGTTGGCACAATGTCCCATGGAGGTTTAATAACACTTTTCTTCCTCTAAACACTCCTCCATTTGTGGGGCTTATTTTGTCTTTTTCAGTGATGCTGTGGTGCAATACCAAGAAGTCATGGAAAAGCTAGCACAAAAGCTAATGAGGCTGGTGTTGACTTCCCTTGGCATTTCAAAGGATGATCTCAAATGGGCCGGGCCAAGAGGTGAATTCAAAGGGGCTTGTTCAGCCTTACATTTAAATTCATACCCGAGTTGTCCGGATCCGGATCGGGCCATGGGTCTTGCCCCACACACCGACTCCACTCTCCTCACAATCCTATACCAAAGCAATGTTAGCGGGTTGCAAGTTCTTAGAGAAGGTGTCGGGTGGGTGACGGTGCCACCCCTTCCCGGTGGCCTTGTGATCAACGTGGGTGACCTCTTTCACATTTTGTCGAACGGGCTGTACCCAAGTGTGCTCCACCGGGTGCTGGTGAACCGGACCCGGCAACGATTTTCGGTAGCCTATCTATATGGGCCTCAAGCAAATGTCCAAATATGTCCACATGCAAAGCTAGTAGGCCCTAGTAGGCCAGCCCTTTATCGACCAGTGACTTGGACCGAGTACCTCGGGGTCAAAGCAAAGTATTTCAACAAGGCACTCTCATCGGTCCAACTTTGTGCACCTACTAATGATTTGTTTGATGTAGACGAGTCTCATAATGACATTGTACAAGTGGCTAGATAGTCTTCAACTTTTTCAATCCTTCCAAGGTCAATTTTTTACCAACCATAGAGAAAAGGGGGGAATGTGGTTAATTAAAATCAAAGGTCTCAAAAGCTTACTTTGTTAAGTAAATGTACATGAATGACTTATAAAATGTCAAGTTAAAGATTTTATATTTAACAATCAAGTAAAGATGGGTAAATAAATTTTATATTTAATAATCTTAAGTAGTATGTTGGTTGAGATTGATTGGCTTTAAACAACAAGTTGAAGATTTGTGGTTGTAAAATTACATTTATCGCATGGAGTTACACCCATTACATGAGTTGTAGGTCGGGATGCAAGTCCATCAAAGCTTAAGGGTATGTTTGAGAGATTTATAAATAATGAAAATGAATGACTAATAACGGTATAAGAGGGTGAGGTAAAGAATGGAAGGACTAGATACATGCCGTTTTGTTGTTGGAGGATGAGAGAAATGAAATATATTCCTTGCTTGATCCTTCAATTCGGAGAGATTTAAAGTTTATGATTTTGTTTTAGTATTACCTGCACTGCAAGAAAAATACTAAATTTACGTAGAATCTACTGTAAATCAATCAAATTCCATCACAACTACAATTTTGTGACAAAATTTGCTGTAGAATCACATCCCTCACAAAACCCCTTGAACGAAACATGTTTCCGATGGGCTCATCGTTTGCCGCAAATTTTACAATAGACTTTGTGCAAATATTCATTTTGTCGCAAATTGTTAGTTGTAAATTTGCATTGAACATCTATTTCGTCGCAAATTTGTAATAGACTTTTGTGGCAAAATATATATTTCCCCGCAATTACCTCCCATTGTTGTTTCAGGCAAGACAAGACTCCCCAACCATTTGTATAGGTAATGAGCTCTCCCATAACATCACACATTGATAAAGATCGTGTTTCTAATAGTTTTATCTAAGGCTAGCATAAAAGTGACTCAAGTGTCAAGGATTTGAATATATTATTAATCGTCCAAATTGAAGAGCTATCACTCTAGTACTAGAAGAAGAATTCGATAATGAGCCATGTTTGAAAGGCATTGATGGAGATGAGTTTGATCAACACGATATGAAAACAATAAGTTTATGCTGATATTGGATAGGCCCTCATACTTTAAGGCGATATGAACGAAAAATTTGTTGATGTTAGCATTCTTTCTCTTTGAACTAGCTTTAGCTCTGAAAACTTTACTTTCTTTTTTCAATGCTTTTGTTAGAACGACTTAAACCTGAAGTAGGCAATCAAAGGTAGTACAGGTACCAATCACCATTAGAAGAGGAACCTGGCTTGGTTGAGGAGCCTTTACATTCCTCCCGCCCCAGTGAAAAAAATTTCAAGGAGGAAAAAGAGAACCCAACACAACCAAATTAAGGAAGCAACACCAAAAAAAAGACTTTAGCAAAGCATTTCTTACCCATTATATGGAGTTTTCCATTGTTTGGTCGAGAGTAAGAATTGGAGAGAAGAGAAAAAAAATTAGGGTTAATTATGTTTTTGGTCCCTGTAAAATTTGAAAGTTTAGTTTTAGTCCCTGCGTAAAAGTTTTAGTCCCTGCAAAATTGAAAAATTAGGTTTTAGTCCCTGGGGTGGGGTGAGGGTTGACTGGGCTGACGTGGCGCTGGCGCGGCGCTAACGCGACGCGCTACGTGGGATGCCACGTCATCACAACCCAAAACCCAACCTAGACCTATGACCCAAACCTAATTCTGACCCGACCCGTTAAAAAAAAAAATCCTAACCCAGCCCCGATTCCCCCCGTCTCCTCCCCTTTACCCGTACCCACCCCCACCCCACCGTGTTCCAGTCCCTGCGCTTTTGGTTCTCGTACCGGCTAGATGGGTTGGGGGTTCCGCTGCCGCCGTTACTGCTGCTGTTGTTGTTGTTGTTGTTGAATCCATGGGTGTGAGATCTGAGGCTGTTTTGGATCTGCCTACAACAAGCAACTGACGATCTAAGAGGTGGGTCACGGTTTCAGATCTGGAGTGGGGCTCGAGGGCGAGGGCGAGGGCGAGAGCGAGGGCGCGGGAGTGGGGCTCGAGGGCGAGGGCGAGGGTGCGGGGAGATCAAGAGCGTGGGGCTGTAGAGAGGAGCGGCCGAGGGGAGGAGCGGTGGGGACCAGCAGCGGAGGGTGGACAGCAGCAGCGACAGGGGTGGGGTGGATGGGGGCTCGAACGGGTTTAGGGGTAAAGGGGGTGGGGGCTGTGCAGGGGTCGGGTCCCTGCAATTTTTTTTTTTAATTTTAATTAAAAATGGGTCGGGTCACGGGTCATGGGTCTGGGTTGGGTTTTGGGTTGTGATGATGTGGCATCCCATGTGGCGCGCCGCGTCAGCGCCGTGCCAGCGCCACATCAGCCCAGTCAACCCTCACCCCACCCCAGGGACTAAAACCTAATTTTTCAATTTTGCAGGGACTAAAACCAAACTTTCAAATTTTACAGGAACCAAAAACATAATTAACCCAAAAAATTAATAGGACCCCCCACCTAAAAGTTTTCATTTTCCAACTTGAAGAAGAGAAAATATAGAGACTGATGGTTTTATATGGCTTAAAGAAGAGGGGGTTGAATTTAAGCAACTATTTTTTTTAAGAAATTAATTTCATTCTAAACTGAAAAGTAATCTCTTGAAGCTATAAGAGATAATCTCCTTAAGTCTAGGGAGACAAGTTTTCTGTAAACACAAATTTTCACTTCTCAGATAAGAAAGAGCTTCTCTCTATGATTCAGAAATATGAAAATGCAGATAGGAAAGAAGAAAGATCAACACACAAGGAATTATACTGATTCAATTCCCAAAAGGCAGGAATCTAAGTCCAGTTCTTGAAATTCTTCTCTTACTAATCTTTCAAATACAAATATAAACTCACAAACTCTTTCACATGTTCCTTACTAGAAATTTCTTAAACAAAGAAGCACTCAAATAAGAAAAGATGAATATGGCTTTTCTCAAAGAACCTCTCTTCACTTTTAGCCTTTTAACTCTCAAAACTCTCAAAGAACAAAATAAGGTTTTTCTCACAATACAAACAAATGAAATCACGGGTATTTAAGAAGAAAAATAGAATCAAGAAATTAAATCAGATCAATCATGAGAGGAGAAAAAGAAAGAAGGGATGCGTAGATTGCTTGAACTTTTGTATAGGCTTTTTGACTCTGTCTTTTTCCAACCTATGAATGGTCACCTCATCCTCTTTTTAAGGTCTGAAATTTTCAGACCGTTGCCAACATTTGGATTTCTAAACGTTGCGGGTTTGCTTGTGTTGTCCATCTCCTATTGGTCCATGCTATGTCCTTTGTACCATTTTTCTTTCTATTATGCAAAAAGAGCTGTGCAATCCTTCCTTTGTCCTTTTTCCTTATTTTTCGAATGTGCAGTACAATTTGTGCTGACATGATGATGAGTGTGTTGTCCTTTTCTTTCTTATCTTCCTTTTTGAACTTTTGCAACATGAGATGAATAGCTGTGCTAGTGTAGTGTTGAGCCATAGGACTTGGGCTTGATAAATCTTGTCCACTTGAGTTATGGAAGTAATTTATAGGCTCCTTCTCTTTTGTTTCAAAATTATGGGTTGTTGTTGCGTGTATGAGCTTGCAGCTTCTAAGCTCAACTATGCACATCATCATTTGTTTGGTCCAATGCTTCATATTAAAAAATTCACATAATATTTGTCATCATATTTATTTTCACTTTAAATCAACAGAGACAAATAGGAATCTTACGTTGATATTAAAATGACCATTGTATCTATGTTTGTACAAGTAGGTGTAACTAATATATTAAGGGCCTATGAATAATTTTATACACTTACATTTCTTTCCTCTGATTTTTTTATACACCCATACAAGAGAAACAAGTTTTATATTTTTTGTTCTCTCATTTTCTTTTTTTCTTATTTTTTATTTCCATATTAATATGCTATGTTTAAGAATATGTGACACAAGATGCTTGGATTCAGTTTATCCTAAGGTAGTTTAAAGGACTCCATCATGAGAATGATTTGAAGTGGATATATATGAGTAAAAGACAGCTAAATCCCAACTAATTAATTATTAATTTTGAACAAATAATTGGTGACTAGCAAGGAGAAAAGCCACTAATTTGTAACTATGTTGAGCTGCATAAATAATATTGCAATAATACTAATTAATTATAGCACTAGACAATGAATCCAAATATCAAAATGAAGCTTATTTATGAGACATGATATCGGAACCAATCTCATGATGAGCTAGATTTTGTATTATGATTGTGTGAATGAGATGTTTTATTTTTTCTTTTCCAAGGCCTCCACACGAGCGCAAAATCTATACATGATGATCATATTTTTATGAAACAAAATATCTCGAAAATATGTAATGATAGACACAAAAAGAATTATAACCGTGGATTAATTAACATTCTATCCTATATAATAACTTAAAATTTTAAGATAATACATTTATGAATTCATCTACTTATATAAAGTCTTAATTTATTCATTTCGGTTCAAGCTAAATTTCTTTAATCCACGCATAAACTTAAAATTGATACTTGAATTTTACAGGTCCAAAATATCCAAGGAATCTAGAACAATATATCATATATTAATCCAAAACTTTAACCTCGTGAGATTATGAATTTATCTATTTTATTATAAGGTCCTTACTAATTTGTTAATATATTTTTAATTCACGTTTCTATTTAGAATTTCCACTCGAATTCCCAACATGCATGTATATTGGTGATTTCTCACATGTTGCATGGGATAAATATCGTCTCCTACCAATTTTAATATTTTTAATAATTTTTAGAAATAAATTTGTCGAATTTTGTCATTATTCATGATTTAATATAACATATTGATAGGCTATATGATTTAATGTGATAAATTAATACTTTTCAATATAATACTTGTAGAAAGGTGCATTATAAGTTCAAATGGTCCTCATGTATCTAAACGTCTTACAAATTAGTTCTTTCAATGATTTGATTAATGAAAAGTTTATGAAGATTGTACAGCACATGAAATAATGATAAATTTTGATGAATTTAATTTTAAAATTTGTTAAAAATAAAGAAATTTAATAGGAAAGAATATTTACTTCATGTTACACGTGAAAAATCATAAAAGAGATCATAGCATTAAGAGACAAAAGAAATCATAAAAGCTAAGAAATTTTCTTCGTTAGGTCACTATAATCTCAAATTGTGAATGACTCCTTTAATTACATTTGGTTTCCAAGGTCTAAATTAATATCTCAATCTTATCAATGTGATTGAGAGGAATCTATCGGTGTCAATAAGGCTCAACCTCCGTGCGTCTATTATTTGATTCCGATTACTTAGAGTGTGGCTCATAACTCTGAAATTATATCTTTATGAATGGTTAATATTCAATAGGTAGGGTGGAAGTTGGCCATGTCGCTGGTTGGGACCTTCAGTCTAACTCATATAAAATTTAGATTGACCTAACCCATTTAATAATTAAGTTAGCCATAAGCTACATACTATGAAAAAATGCGTATTAAACTTAACAAATCGACCTATTCTTTTTATTCTTTGCTCTTATATTTGGCATCCATTTGTGTTGGTACGGATTGTCCTAGCTATTTATAAATTAAAATACTATTAATAATGAGAACCTCTTCTACTTCTTAGTGGGTTGAGGGCTCTTTGAGCATTTTAGGGAATGTGAGCTTCTCTCCCTCCTAAGAGGGTTAGAACTCCTCGGAACTCTGGTCTTTAACTCGTAACAAATTTAATATCATCAAATGTGTCCCTTTGCAATTCAACTAAAGAAAATGAAAACTAGACACTTTGTTGATTTTAAATGTTTCAGTACTTGTTTTTTTAACAATATTTCGAATTTAAATATTGTTAATAGGAAAAATAGATTTAGGAGAATTTTATCTTTATAATTAATCGACCCAAGTCGATTTAGATTAATTAATTGGGAATCAATAGACTTTTACATATTATTTTAGGCAAAAAAAATAATAAGATACCCATACTAATATCATAATTTTATTGAGTCAAAGATAAAGTGGTCTACAGAACATTTGAACACACAAAGTACACAACACAACACAACACTAGTGAAACATACATACATGGTGTAAGCAAAGCTCAAACACGCCAAAAACTAGTAGTTCAAATAACATCTCCCTTAGTTATATGCTAAGAGGTAAATTAAATGAACTGTGTTCAATTCTTGCTAAAGGACATGTGCCTGTCCCAAAATATAACTATATTTGGAAGAGAAAAAAATCAAAGCTCAAACACCACAATAAGTGCGCATAGGAAATTGGTCTCGCTGGCCTTGTGGAGTGTAATAGTACTTGAGGAACTCAACATGATCATAAGGCTTAAAGAGCAGAGGGTGCTCCTCATCCACAAGCTCCTCTGGTGCTTTTATAAGGTACCCTCCTTTGGGGATAGAGAACAGCCCTGCAGAGTATCTAGCTTCATTCCCACTCATCATCACTCTGTGGAAGGGTGAATGCAACCGACCATTTGACCATGCCTAGAAGAATTCACATAACAACCTCATAAATGATAACTTTAAATAATATGGTTTAAATCAAAACAATCTTTATGCATAACCATATGATCACTTAAGACGAGACTCTATCATCTATTAAAATGAAGAAAAAAAATATTAACAATTGATATGTTGTTTTTTCAACTAATTGAGAAGTGATCAGATGGATACTTGCGTAGTTTTTGCAACCACTTTGTTTTGAGTTTTGTGTAGTACTTCTATATTTTGTCATGTTTGTTGGTTTGTATGTTAGCTTCGAGTTATGATAGACTTTGCTCCTTTCTTATTAAAGAGATTTAAGTGCTTCTTAATTATCGAAAAGGAAAAAAGAGAAGTGGTTAATGGAATTTACATGGAGAGAGTCACCAATCATGGCAATGAAGCTGTCTTGTGAGGGCTTGTAGCTTATCCACTTGCCATCTTTGGTCAAAACCTCCAAACCCTCAACTTGATTTTGGTACAATATGGTCACAATGTTCTTGTCTGTGTGTGTGGTTAGGCCTAACTTTGCCTCACTGGTTTCAGGGCCTTTGTATTTCATAACCCTGAAGAGGTAATTGGTTGAGTTCATGTGCTCCTCCAAGTAATTTTCAACTCCTAAGCTCTCCAAAACCATCTTCCTAATAATCTGGTCCAACTCTGATACTTGCTCAGAGAAGGATTGAATAGTTTTGCTGCCAAAGCAAAAGGAAAAGTAATAAGAGAAAAAGCTAAAACAGTCAAAACTTTACATGAATTAACGAGTTATACTACTTCATTTTGTTCAATAACTATCATGATTTTTATAGAAAAAAAGATAAAATTAAGTAGAGTAAACTATCAAGTTTGTCTTTGAAATTGGTAATCCACTTCAAAATTATCTTAAAAAGTTTGAAAACTCTATCAAGATTTTTAAAGTTGACGAAACTCAATCAAATTAGTCTATTGACATTGAATAAACTAAACTCTTAACATGACCAATTTTTGTCAAGAACGGAATTTTCTCCCCTTTCTCCCTAACACGCACGCACACATGTGCATACACATAGGGAGTAGGAAGGTGATATGTCCTTTCATGAACAATTGTCTCGTTCTCCCATCACAAAAACAAGCAATCAGGCCAACACATATTCAAGCACACAAACATATGGGCCTAATGCCCAATAGTTGATCCTTAATGATCCATCATGATCGATCACAACATATAGTAATAGATCTCATGAGCATCAAGTTACTATTCAACTAGTTTTATGAGGCAATTGTAATGGGGTAATATGAGGTAATTGTCACACTAAGAAGTGTCAAGTCTCATTAAGACCCACACACACTGTATCCAAGCACATTAACACATGGGTCTAAAGCCCAACCTCTGATCTATAATTATTTAACCTGATTGATCATAACATTTAATAATGAATCTCAAGAGAATCAAGTTACCATGTCACCAGTTTTATAAATAAATCAATGTCAACCTAAAAATTTTCAATAGCATTTTCAAAAGTGAGAGAGAGATTTAAAATCGGTTGCAAACTTCAATCACTAATTTAATGATTTACTCAAAAGAGCTTCAAAATTTTGAACAAGCACATACCTAAAACTTGCGTTTCCATCAGGCCACAAGATGTTGGTTGTGCTTTCAACTTTCTCAAGGACATTAGCATCATCAATGCCCATGCTTTCATAAAGTGGGACCATAGGGTATTGGCCAACATATCCGTGGTAGGGCTTCTTGGACACATTGAGCAACTTGGTTTGTAGAGGGAGGTCAAAGAGGTCTTCCAATGTAGGAAAAATGGCTTTCCTAAGGTCTAAAGGAACTTTATCAAAGATTGCTTCAAAGCAACCGTAGTCCACTAGTGCATTGTTGACTTGTGATTTCACTGCCTCCCACTTAGGACTTTTCTCATTCAATTTGAGATCATTGAAGTCAATGGCTGGAAGCTTTAGAGTGGTTTCTGATCCCATGGATTTCTCACTATTTGCTTCTCTAATTTTATTACAAGTTTGGATGATGATGATGCTTAATTTAAGCGGATCAATTTTGGTGATCATCATGTTATATTAATAGGTATATGTGTATTTTGTAACAACGATATTCATGATTACTATTAAAATGTTTGTATCATTTGTATGATGTGCGACAAATATATATATTAATATTAGAGGTTGCATAATCTCATAGAAAAAAGATAAGATTCTTTGGACTTGAACCAAGCAGATAAGTTAACAACAAAATGATTCGGGTTTTGGCTTGAGGCTTTCTACTTTTCAATCAAAGAAATTTATCACTAAGGTTTTTTTTTTTTTTTTTTAACAACGGGGAAAAACTCTCTTTTGGTCCCCTAATACTTAATTAATCACTTTGATTTTTTATTTTTAAAAACTTTCAATTTAGTTCTCTATTTATTTAGATGAGTTAGTTTGGTCAATATTTTTATTTAACCGCACTTTTTAAATGTGGATAATGTCACTGTTTACATGTGGTTAAATGAAAAAAAAAGAATTAAATTGACTCATTTTAACAAATAGAAGACTAAATTAAACGTTTTTAAAAGTAGGGGACCAAAGTGATTAATTGAGTACATCTAAAAAACCAAATGA
Source organism: Nissolia schottii (assembly GCA_003254905.1). Lineage (NCBI taxonomy): Eukaryota > Viridiplantae > Streptophyta > Magnoliopsida > Fabales > Fabaceae > Nissolia > Nissolia schottii. Next base: position 60,686 of record QANU01026628.1, on the reverse strand, counting down.
AGAATTTACCCTTTTAAAAACTATACAAGAATTTTTAAGTTAAGAAAAATCAGTCAAATTAGTCAAAGGAAAAATGTCCTAATTAGTCTTTGAACTTTTCAGCGGTACTCACATTAGTCTCTCAACAAAAAAAAAATCTTCAATTGGTCTCTGAACATTTCAAACATTACCTTCATTACTCCTTCTGTTTAAAATGTTTAGGGGCTATTGAAGGTAATGTTTGAAATATTCAGGAACCAATTGGGGGCGTTCAAGGATCAACTGGGGGCTTTTGTTTGTTGAGAGACCAATTTGAGCATTAATAAAAAGTTCAGAAATTAATTAAGGTATTCAACTTTAGCCAAAACTCTCCCATAAAATTTTGAGTTGAAGCTTTTAAATTTTATTTATTTGATCTTTTTATTCATAGTTTTCCCCATTCATCAGTTTTGATTAGGCTACGCCATTTTTATTTTGCATTTCTTCGTGCTAAATTGCACATGGAGGAATGGAGGATGATTTAGTTCACTATATGGGTAGGGAGAGGTGATGGAAGGGGGTGATGACTCCATAGAAGAGAGATTAGGGATGACAATATTATTTGCATGGATTTAAATTTCTGTAGAGATTTGCAAGTGTATAATTTTTTTAAAATAATAAACAAAGAATTTTGCAATAAAATTACTATTATCAATTATAATCTATGACGATAATACATCACAATTTAAATTATCAAAATATACTCTGAAAATTAAATAACATTTTTAAAAGGAAGGAATTGTTAATGGATGGACTAATCTCAATCTTTCAAAAAATGAGGTGCGAAGCAATAACATAAACAGCATAAAATAAATGCAAGTTTATGCCATCAAATCCATAAACGCCAGCATAGTAATATAACTTGGAAGTTGGAATATATAAGCACACAAGAAGTTTTAATGCACTTAAGCATCAAACAGGCTAAATGATGCAATAATTCATAACTTATGAAGTAATGCTATTTGGACAGGATAGATAAGTAATTTATGGTATTAATAGAAATTTAGGGGATACCTATGAGGCGGATACCTTATCCCCTACCTCCACTCTTTTTAGTTAGTGGATACTTGGCATTTGTCCCCGTAGAGATTAAAATGGTCAACATACACTACAAAAAACAATATGAATTAGTTACGGAATTTTGCAAGAAAATAATTTCTCGCTAATCCTTCATTGATTAATGAGGAAGTGGCGAGAGATCAGTAAACAAAATGTAGATTTATAGCAAAAAAATTGAAAAGTAAGGCAAAAAGTTCAACGAACAAAAAACTCTAGCAAGAGCTTGGATTATTAAGTGTAAAATGATTTTATTTTTGGATTAAGTATGTTTGGGTTCCTGACAAGTTTATGAAATTTGGTTTAGGTTCCTAAAAAATATTTTATTTGATTTTGGTTCGAACATATTATAAATATTTAGTTTTAGTCCTTAACATATTATAAATGATTTGGTTTTAGTTATTGTCATTAGTGAGACTTTGTTAATGGCTGATGTAACTAACAAAGTTTCATGTCAATAATGTTATGTGAGCAAAATAAACCTACTTGACTTATAATTCAACCCATAACTCGCTATTTGACTCGGATTGGGGTTGTGTGTTGGTCATCATGATTGGGGGACAAATCCATATCAAATAGCGGATTACAAGTTAGTTTGAGTCTAATTATAGGTCAGATTAGTTTATTTTATTTACATGATACTATTGACGAGACAGTCTATTAGTTATGTCAACAGTTAATAGAGTTCTACCGATGACAAAGACTAAAGCCAAATATTTATAATATGTTGGGACTAAAACAAAAAAAAAATACATTTTAGGGACATAAACTAAATTTCTAAAATTTGTTAGCCCCTAAAACATATTTAAGCCATTTTTATTTTATTATGTTATCTTTTTTGTTTATAGGTGTGATTTTTTAATCCTCTTTCAACAACAATGTCTTATTTAACTAAATCCTTCGATGATTTGGGTATGTAATATTTGAAAGCCTTGACTCCTTGTGGAAGGTAGGTCATATTTAATTAAATGTTAAATATATAAACTATATGAGCCATAATCTTGATGGATTTAATATGTGTTCAAGTTGAGTCTGGACCACTAGAAAATAATATCAGTTGTCGTACAATTATGTTCACCAGAAAAATGGTATTAAACTGTGTCGTTGTCCATGCAGGGGCTGTGTATCGTCGTTTTGCCCGTTTCTTGTGTTTAGACTTATAGCCATGATAGGAGTGTTTTTTTTATAATGTCCTTGTTGACAAAATTAATTATCAAAATACCTCACTTTTAAAACTATTTATTAAATTACACATTTTAGTAAGTGGCAAATTTCATTTTAAGGGGCCACGTGTAAGTCGCCAACACATGTGGCGATTTTGTCATGGAATCGCTTGTCAGCTTGGCGATTTGTAGGCGGAATCGCCATTGTCATTGTCGTTTTAGGCAATAAAATGCCAACCTTATTGATGATTTAGAGTCAAAATGCCTATTCGATTGTAGTGCCTGTGGTTAGAAAAGGAAAGGAGTTTATTTAGAGAAAACCATCATTTTCGTATCTAAGGTAGGCACAACCAATGAAAGTTGTTCTTGAAGTTACCAAATGTCCATCAAATTTGTCCTTGGAGTTAAGTGACTGTCTAACCCCACTAATAGTTGATGATGGGGCATATTAACTGTCACATGGGATTGCCACATGGTTGCTTGCGTGGAAGGCAATCCCAAGGACAACAAATTAGTCCCTAAGCTTTTCGAAACCAATCAACTTAGTCCCTACCCTAATTTAAATCCAAATCCCCCAAATTAACACCCTAACTAACCTAATCAATGGAGTGATCGACCATAGAAGTCAATCTTCCTCTCCCTTGTCATCTTTGTTGTCGTCCTTGTTGAACTCATTATGCCCCCTCCAACATTGCAGAAGTCGCTCCCATTCCCCCGTCATCATCGCTGTCAAAATTTTTGGACTCACGACGCCTCCGCCATGCCTTCATCGAGGGAAATGCCCAAGACTTTGATGTACCTAGGCTGGCACATGAAGGCATTGTTAAGTACCATATTTTCGTATTTTCATGAGTTAAAATAATACCTTTTTGCTTTATTCTCTATAAATTTTTGAACCAAATTTCCCACGTTTGTAAGATTTTCTCATAAGTTAGAAGATGGATGCAAAATGATGTAAAAGGATGAATTTAACAGAAAAAAATCCCAAAAACTAAGGAGTAGGGAACAAGGAAAAGAAGAAGCAACAAAGATCCAGAGGAGCAAACCGCTCAGCGGTTCCATAAGCCGCTCAGCGGCCTGTTACTTCAAAGTGAAGTTACTTGAGAATGAAGCAACCTTTGCAAGCCACCCTGTAGCCCCTACAACCACTGACACCGCTTAGCGCTCTGCCAGCCGCTCAGCGGCTCTGACAGGATAATGTCAGAGCCACCTTTCAGAAAAGAGAAGACTTCATGGTGAAGAAAAGCTGAGCTGCTCAGCGGTGCCCTGAAGCTGCTCAGTGATCTTTGAAAATTTTCCCTATAAATAGGGCCCTGGATTTAGCATTGAAAAAAAAAACACTTCTCTCCCACTGCCATATTCACTTATAGAATCTGAATTTAGTGTATTTTAACAACAAAGAGGAGGTTAGAGAAGAAGCCAAGAGTAGTTAAGGAAGCACGACGGTTCTTGTCATGACAGCGTGAGAACGTGTCATGGTGAGTATCTATCACCTTGCCTCTGCGATTTCCTCGTGTAAGATGGGTTTATAATCCTCTTGTTGTTGGGATTTCGATAAATATTATAGCATGATTGTATCCATATGACTTTTGCATGAATGAGTTTATCCATTTCTCTGATTTACATGAATTGATTTTATGCTTAAAGCTTACTCTAGTCTAGCTATTTAAACGCTGTTTTGTAACTTGATGATTGTGATTGAAAGTTGCTTTGTTAAGTTGTAATCAAATCAATGTTTAAATTAGCTAACTTAAGCTTGAATCTAAACTGGATTGTAAACTTCCTCATAAAAGTGGGAACTAAATCAACTCATCTAATAAACCGAATTGCTAGAAATAGAATTAGGGTTATTAGTCGTTTTAACATCTGGAATAACGTTGGTCTACTTTGTTAGTCTGTGCAAGAAATTGACAGAATAATAAGGAAACCAAGTAATCTTTTCATGCTTGAAAGAGATGATTAAGATAAGAACTAGTGGCGAGAAATTAAGGAAAGGATAATTCATATGCCTTGAAGTACATGAATACAAGAAACTGTAATATGAGTCAATGCCCAACAAGCTTCCTAATCTACCTATAATTTGTTGTCATTTTATCTTTTATGTATTTTCTTTATTAAAAAATAAATTTACCAATCACTCACTCTATTGTTTAATTAACAAACTCAAGAATGGCTTTATTTAACTCCCTGTGGATACAATTATACTCGACTATACTGCAATTGAATCCCTCGAGGATTTGAAAGCTGTGAAGAAGGATATATAAAATGACGAGAGTGTAAAATAAGCTTTCAACAGGCATAAAGGAGACGCTCTCCATGTAGACATTTCTAGTGGCGCCGAAGCAGCGGAAAAGGAAAAGACTATGGTCTTGCCAAACTTGTTATAGTTGTAAAAGATGAAGGGATAAGATGTGATAGAGGGATTTTATCCCATATTTTTATACTCCATAATTGAACATTGCATCCTAAAAATATGTGATTTTAATGCTTAATTAATATGTTTTGTACATTATCCTCTTTTGTTAGAAATTGAGATAAATGTAATTTAAGACATTATTTTTTATCTTAATTAATTTGTAGAATTTTTGTTCCTTTTTAGTTTTCTATTTTTATTGCAGAAAAATAAATTGTCAAGAGGATTAATGAAGATTTGAAGGAGATTGGATGTGATATAAATTTTGAAGAAGAGATTTGAAGAGAAGATTTGGATCATAAAATACAAATTTAGATTCAAATTCAAATAGATTTGGTCAAAGATTTGTTGAGAATTTTTTCACGTTGACTTTGTCACGGAATTTTCGGTAGGATGGAGGTTAAATCTCAATTTGACTTCAGCTACAAAGTTGTAGATCTATCTTTTAGCTTTCATTGAAAACTTGAATCACCTTAATCCAATATCTGTAGCCAAAGTTATTGCTATTTTACCAACTATTGTTTAAAAGTATGGGATTTTCACACACCTTAGGCTCATCCTCTATAAATAGACATCCCCTCTCAATACTCTTAGAATACTCAGCCTCTACTTTTATTTTTTTCACTTTTCCCTTTTATTTTATGCACTTTAGGTTTATGTTAATAGTGCTTAGTTATTAGTTCTTCAAGGATTGTTGGAGTGCTCGCATTGACAACGCAAGCTCTTAATTATTTGTGAAGTTCTTCGTTGATTAATTCAGGTTTTATTTATTTTCAAATTTGTTCTTCTTCGTTATTTAATTTATTTATCATGTGCTTTTATCCTCCACCCATGGAGATGTAATTCCCTTAATATCTTGCATGCGATTACTATAGATTAGGATTTAATTGGAGATTCTTGCACCTAATGTTTATTCATGATTTGTTCCGCCCCTAATTAGTAATATAACGATTGCATATGTTATTGGTTAGAGTTGATTCTAGATTAATAGATCTTGACGAGCGTGAGATTTATTGATTTATGATTTGAGAACTTTTGGGGGAAACTAATTAGATCTAATTAGGTTGTGTAATTAATGCTCGGGGGATTGACGATCATAGTCTCTTAAGTGAATTGTGTGTTAATTAGAGATTTCAACTAACAAACAGCATCCCCTTTATGAATAATTAATTAGGGACAACTAGGAACGTTATTGTTTTAATTATTGGTGATTTACTTTTGCTTAAATTTCACTTTTAAATCAATTCAACCCCCCATTAATTGTAACTTTAATTGGCTTGTAAATTGCTTCCTTAGAGACGACCTAGGTTAACCCATGTCCTACGTTTTTGGGGTTTTCTTAGTTTTATAAATTATTATTTGATCCCACATTAGAATGTAACGACGTTTTAGTGTGTGTTAGCGACAAATAAAAAATATTAAATTGTTAGAGAAAAAAATTGAGATATGGAATTGCCAATTTTTAAGATATTAGTTAAGAATTAAAAAGGAATCAAGTTAGTTGTATTTGAATATCATAGAATTGTGACATGGAATTTCAAAGTGACAACCAAACATAAAATTTAGAATTAAGGAGCTGAATTCCAATTATAAGCATCAATTCTATGCTCAATTTGGTGCACCAAACGGGCATAAAATTGAAAGACATTTACAGACATGGAAATGTAAAGAGGATGGAAAGGGGAGTTCGACCGACGACACAATAGACGGCGGCTCACGGTGGTGATTTGGTTTCATGGTTGGCGGTGGAGGTTTGTGGTGGTTGTGGGTGAAGAATGGAGGTTGCAATGGTGGCTTGCGGCAAAGCTAGCATTGGCGCCAAATTCAGTTATTGGTAGTTATTAGTTAAGAGTTTGTTATGTGCATAGCTGTATGGTTAGTTAGAGAAGAATGCTCACTCTATTGAGCTATACATATTGTGTAATTAGTTCACAAATTCTCTCATTCTCACTCTCAAAATCTTCTCTTCTTCTCCATGGCAGAACAACACCGATACCTTTAAATTGCTCTGCCTGCACCTCATCCATGAGATTATCCTTCATCTTCGGGAAAGCCCCACTGTGACATTTGTGATCATATCAAGATCTTCAACTATATATTTATATGTATGATGTAAATACTGAGTTTTACTCTTCAATTTTTAATATTATACATGTACCGTGTTTCCTTGTCCTATATTATGTCCCGTGGCTATGATTTTAAATCTGTTTTGATCAAATAAGTTGAAGCTTGTTTTTTAGCATTATATTTGAAAAGCTGTTTTCTTATAAGTGATTTTTATGATTAAAAAATTATATTTATTATGTTTTTACTAAGTTGACCCTAACAACAAATATTATATAATATATATATATATATATATATAATTATTTTATATCATTTTTAGTAATTTCATTATACAAAAGTAACTTTTTTTTTCATACAATCCAAACAAAATGAATTATTTTAAAACCCTTTTTTTGTTAAAGTATTTAAACATACATTAATTCTCACATAATCGATTATATAAAAAAATGATTATTAAAATAAGTTTAAATTTTACCCTATCCCAAACATACAATTGTTGATTATTGAGTTACAGATAAAGTGGACTAGAACATTTGAACACAGAAGTACACAACACACTGTTTACATACATACACACACAGAGTAATCAAACAGTGTAATCAAAGCTCAAACACCACAGTAACTGCGCAAAGGAAATGGATGTGTTTGGCCTTCTAGACTGTAATAATACTTGAGGAACTCAACTTGATCATAAGGCTTATAGAGCAAAGGGTGTTCCTCATCCACAAGCTCCTCTGGGGGTTTTATGAGGTACCCTCCTTTGGGGGTACAGAACAACCCTACAGAGTATCTAGCTTCATTCCCACTCATCATCACTCTATGAAAGGGTGCATGCAACCTACCATTTGACCTTGCCTGAAAAAATTCACATAACTTTTAAATCACAACTTTCAATATGGTTCCAAAACAATAATAACGAGTTAGCCTTGTTTTGCTAGGTAGGGTCGACTATGAATCATATAACCATGTCATAATCATGTTTGTGATCAAATTATTAAAATTTGAATCTCTTTTAAGCTATGTTTTACGCTTGTCCCCTCATGTTTGGGAGCTTTTAATGGTCTTTGCCAATTATTACGAAATTGTCACGGCATAAGTTTTGGGTTTCCGCAAGAATCACCTAAAAACAACAAAGCAAGATACAGTGACAACTTTGTAATAATTGGCCGAGTCTAGTGGAATCTCCCAACTATGAGTAGACCATTGTAAAATCCAACATCTTTTAATTTGTTTCACCTATGTTCTTTTGGGTTTCCCTTAATCTCTATGTATTCTATTAATTTGTATCTGATTTATTCTCTTTATTGATACTTCTAAAGACATTTTTCACACATACTTAAGACTAGACTTTATCGTTATGAAGTAAAATATCATTTTTGTCGTTAAAGTTGGTAGCTTCCATCAATTTTGTCCCAAAATTTTCAAAATCATCAAAGTTATCTCTAAAATTGTCAAATATTCATAAAAATTGTTCCCCATTACCTTAACCCTAGGGATGAACTTGAACTTGATGGGTGTTTGACAACATCAGGGACAATTTTGATGGTTTTAAAAGTTTAGGAACAAAATTAATGGAAGCCATAAACTTCGTTAAAAAAGATGTTTTACTCATCATCTATGTATCAAATAAACTGAGAAGTGGTGAATGGAATTTACATGGAGAGAGTCACCAATCACAGCAATGAAGCTGTCTTGTGAGGGCTTGTAGCTTATCCACTTCCCATCTTTGGTCAAAACCTCCAAACCCTCAACTTGATTTTGGTACAATATGGTCACAATGTTCTTGTCTGTGTGTGTGGTTAGGCCTAACTTTGCCTCACTGGTTTCAGGGCCTTTGTATTTCATAACCCTGAAGAGGTAATTGGTTGAGTTCATGTGCTCCTCCAAGTAATTTTCAACTCCTAAGCTCTCCAAAACCATCTTCCTAATAATCTGGTCCAACTCTGATACTTGCTCAGAGAAGGATTGAATAGTTTTACTGCGAAATTAAAAGGAAAAGTAATAAGAAAAAATGTCAGAGAGAGTCAAAAACTTTATCAGAATTTAGTTGTTAGAATGATGCGACGTAATTGTAAGTTTTTAGACGAATAAATGAGTCATGCTACTTCATTTCATTCAATAACTACCATAATTTATGCCAAAGATTCTAGCAATATATTTCTACAAGAAGGAGAGTTCGAAATTTGGAGAGATCTAAATCAATTGAATAGTGTATGTTTCGTTTTCATGTGGGACACACCTAAAATCAATTCTAAACCGTAGCAGAAGTGAAAATTTCTCAATTCTAGGGTTCCAAAATTATTTCTGAATCATTACAATGAAAATCCAATCAAGCTATAAGTGAAAAACTACGATAAAGTGTTGGACTAAACATACATCTTGTCCAAAATTTAAAGCAATAAATTCGTGGGTCCTCCCTTTTATATGTTCTTCATGTAGTTCATTCTTAACCGGTGTGAGATTTCATTACTCACTTGAAACCACAACAATAAGAAAAGTAAGAAATGAGTTTTAATATAAGTTCTCAATCAAATAAGTAGTTCACAAAATTAAGTGAGAAATTCTTGTATATTCTTAGAGCGTTATAGTAAATATGTTATTGACCACACAATGAATGATATTTCAATTTCTTAGGATGGAAGACTAGCCACTTATAACAAAAGAAATGTCATTTATTATATTATCTTAAACATGTTCAGCATGGCGTTTCAAGACAACAAAATGATTTCTCAAATTAAGTACTTCAACTTTGATTAACTACATACCTAAAACTTGGGTTTCCATCAGGCCACAAGATGTTGGTTATGGTTTCAACTTTCTCAAGTACATTTGCATCATCAATGCCCATGCTTTCATAAAGTGGGACCACAGGATATTGGCCAAGATATCCATCATAGGGCTTCTTAGACACAATGAGTTTCTTGGTTTGTAGAGGGAGGTCAAAGAGCTCTTCTAATGCAGGAAAAATGGCTTTCCTAAGGTCTAGAGGAACTTTGACAAAGATTGCTTCAAAGCAACCATACTCCACTAGTGCATTGTGGACTTGTGATTTCACTGCCTCCCACTTTGGACTTTTCTCATCCAATTTGAGGTCATTGAAATCAATGGCTGGAAGGCTTGGAGGGGTTTCTGATCCCATTTCTCTACTCTCTTTTTTTCTTCTTCTTTTTCTTCTCTAATTTGATTACAAGTTTGGATGATGATGCTTAATTTAAGCTGGTTCAATCAATTTTTGGTGATCAAGTTATATAATAGGTTATGATGTATATCGTAACCACGATATTCATGTTTAATATTAAAATATTTGTATCATTGTGTTTTTCTTTTTGTAAATATTTGTATAACTGTATGAAGTGCGACAAAAAAATATATCGCTTAGAGATTAAAATATAAAATGATTCTTTGGACTTGAACCAAGCAGATAAAGTTAACAACAAAACGATTTGGGTTTTGTCCTGAGGCTTTCAAGTTCTCAATCAAAGAAATATATCTCTAAATTTAAAAACTCTTCCACAAAGTTTTGGGTTGAGGCTTGGGGCTTGAAAAGTAAGCAAGGATATATATCGCCTGTTGGGTACAACTATTAAAGACTCAGGGTATTGAAAACATGGTGCAAGAAAAAATAGATGTCTATATCGAGCTATGGATGCAAAAGCTCGTGTTTGCGTTTGGGCTGCATATGGCTATGTGGAAAAATGTCTTGTTGCTAAAGAGATTGGTTTGAGATGGATCTCTGAAGTTGGGTTGTACTGTACATATTCATTGACCGGGATATTTTGAATTAGGTGGAGTAAAAGATTGTTATTGATTCTGGTAATGTGTAGCTGATACAGTGAAAATGACCAATGGTTACTAGTTTGTGAAGGGTCTTCATGGTGATTCTTTATAAAGGTTCTTCATCTTGACTTTGGTGTTGATTAAGGTGTAGTCGTGATGAATTTTCTAAGTGACATATTTGCTAAGGTGGAGATTTGTTGGTATTTTTTGGCTTGTATAAAAATTATTTAATTAGAAAATTTTTTATTTTTATTTTATTAGCTATTATTTAGTGAGCAAGTTAGCTTGGCAGATAAATTGTATTTGTGAACAAGTTGACTTGGAGGCTAAGTATGCTTGGTGGGCAAGTTTACTTGTTGAAAAAGTCTAACAACTTGGAGATCAAGGATTGAAGGGCTATAAATAAGATCAAGGCCAAGAGTTAATAACATACATATAACATTGCGGTGTGTGTGCGCATTCTTCTTTGTATCTTCAATTTTTATTTTTTATTTTTTGTTTATGCGTTATACTTTCACGTAATCACTCGTAATTGTTTAGAGCCAATCCGCTGCGTGTTTTTTCTAACAAGGTTATGGCTTGATAGAAGAGAGATGATAGCACTTGGAGGGAAGAGTTTCCCTAGAGAGAGAGGTAGCCGAATTAGGTCACACCAAAATATTTCTAGCAGAGCTGTGTATTGGATTATTAGAAGTAAAGCGATTTTTTATTTTACTTTTTTATGTTATCTTTTGTTTATAGGTGTGATTTTCTAATCCACTCATTTTCAACAATAATGTTTTATTTAACTAAATCCTACAATGATTAGCGAATATTTGAAAGTCTTAGAACATGACAACCAAAGACTGCTTGTGGAAGGTACGTAGGTCATATATATATGTGTGTGTATATATATTAAAAAACCTATAGCCTTACTCTTGGTGGATTTTTTTTTTTAGTATACAAGTTGAAGTTGAGTGTGGACCACTAGAAATTAATCAGTTTTCGTACAACTATGTTCACCAGTAAAGGGAAAAAAAGGTTCCTTTACTCCCCCCTAAACAATTAATCCATGTGCACTTTACCCCCTACGCATAAGTTGTTAATTGTACAAAAGAAACCTCTAAATAATTTGTTTACTAAAAATATTCTTTAGTGCATTTGTGCTATTCACGTGAACAAAAATTTAGATAAAAATACTCTCTTGGCATGGGTGAAAGATCATTTTGGCCCTCGTTAAATCACTGATAGGCCAATTTGACGCTTAATAAAACGTCTAATTTGGTCATTGTCAATTTTAAACTTAGGTCATTTTGATCCTAACAAATAAGAAGGACCAATTAGGTCCATGTCAATTTTAAACCCAACTCAAGTTAGTCTCAATCAATTTCAAATTTAAACCAAGTTAGTCTCTTTGTGTCTAGTCACACTTCATAAACATGATTAAACACATTTTTAGAAGTATAATTAAATGGGTTAGACTCTTTATTGATTCCTAACAAATGTCTAAGTTAGTCCATGTCAAATATGTGTTTAATTGCATTTATAAAGTGTCACTAAACATATATGGACTAACTTGGCCGTAATTTAAAAATGACAGGGACTAACTTGGTCTGAATTTGAATTTAACATGAACTAAATTGAACATTTTATTTGTTAAAGACCAAATTGACCTAAGTTTGAAATTGAAACTTATTTTTACCAAATTGGTCCATTAGTGATTTGACAGGGACTAAGTTGACCATTTACTCCCCCTTGTCTCACCTCTTCTCTTATTCTCCAAATCCCTAAATCTCCACCCAGAACTGCATAGGTCGTCCCTATGTTGGCACTTTCAAGAACTATGTTGACACCTTTTTTTTTCAGTGATCACTTAGGACACTGAAACATTTTTCAAGAATTAACTTGAGCATTAACCTGTAATTAAACACATTAAAGACATTATCGTTACCTTTTCTCCTCCCCTATCTTAGCCCCTCTGTTTCCCTTTTTTCAAACCCCTCTGAAACTTCCTCCTCCAACACTCGCCCAATTGCATCATCTATGGTTGCTCTGTTTCGCCCTTCTTATGATCATTGTCGCCACTTTTACAACGTCATCAGATCAATGCTCCACTTACACTTATTTCCAACATTGCATTCTCAGCCACCTAAGAGAGAGACGGGTTGGAGGAGGGAGTGCCAGAGGAGTTGGGGGAGAGAGAAACAAAGGGACTGAGATGAGGGATGGGAGATAGTAACAATAATGTCTTTAATACGTTTAATTACACTTTTAAAAATGTGTTTAACTGCATTTATCATGTATGGCTAAGAACAAATGGACTACCTTGACCCAAGTTTAAAATTGATAGAGAATAACTTGGCTTAAGTTTAAAATTATCAAAAACCAAATTGGACATTATTTTTAATTGATAATAAAGGTCAAATTGGCCAAAATTTAAAATTGACATAACCACCAGAAAAAATTAACAGTATAAAGAAGAGTTGGGGACTTGGATGGGAACATGAGAGGGTATGGATTAAGAGAGTATTTCAGTCTAAATTTTTGGTCATGTGAGTGATACATGTGTACATAAAAAGGTATTTTAAATACACAAATTATTCAAAGGTTTCTTATGTACAATTAGCCAAGGTTAAGAGCTTATTTGCGCATAAAGTGCATGAGTTATACTTTAGGGGTAAAGTTTCTTTTTCCCAATACATAGTGTCATTAATGATTTAATGTCTGTCCATGGATGTGTCGTGTCGTGTCTCGTCGTTTTGCCCGTTTCCTGTGTTTAGACTAAGGTTTACATGTATCCTTTGTGGCGGTGGCCTCCATGATTCTCAACTGTTAATTTTTAAAAGTTTTAACGGTGTGTTTTTGCTTATTTATAGATGACTTATTACTTATTATGTCATTTTTTGTTCAAAGGTTTATTTTTTATTTATATATAAATAAATCAGTCATAAAATATAATAAATTTAACGAAATGAATCACTTGATAAAGAAATATATTTTATAAAGTACAATACATAAGTTACATACATAAAGTTACACACATAATTACTTAAATTTACATACATTATTTAAAAAAAATTTATGTAAACAAATAACACAAAGTTACTAATAATTTAAGCGTCATTTTTTTTAATCTTGTGTTAAGGAGTCGAGTTTAATACTTTTAAGGATATATAATGTGACTGACGGACCTTACTTTTTACATTACAAAAAATTACAAGAAAGGGAAAACGATGTTTGGCACGGAAATTTTTTTCATGAAAGAATGCACAACAACGTATTTGTTCTCCAAACTTTTTCTCATCTCTCATTTTATTCTCATCACTTTTTTTATTCTATTATTATCATTCACAATTTGCCACTGTGTGTCGGGCAATTAGCGGAACTAGAGACCATTTTGTTGGCAGGGGCTAACAAAGGGAAATTACTAACATTTTAATTCCTCAAATAAAATTTGTTAAGTAAAATTTTTAGTCCCCAGCAAACGCACTGCATTAGTAAGATAATCTCATTGGATCAATATAAAATAGATTCTGTCACTAATACGGTGCACATTTTAGGGTTCAATATTTTTGTGTTGCGAGAATTGAGACACACCATTTTAATAAGATGTAGGTGAGGTATAACGTGACAATTCACGCCATCAACTTCTTTATTAATTAACATATTTCATTTTACAATGCGATAAATGTTAGGGACTAAAATGTCAGCGAATTTTTTATAATTAGTTAAAGGGCTGTAGTATTAGAAAATAGCAAATTGCGGTAGAAAATGTTTGACAGGATTTTGTGATGAAATTAACAGCGAAAGAATTTTGCAGTAGAAAATTCTGCCAAAAAGGAAATAAAAAAATTTAAAAAAAAATCATTAAAGCATTTGCATAAAAAATTTCCGTCACAAACAACATATTAAAACAAAAAACTCATTTGTGGCAAAGTATTTCGGCCTCATAATGCTTCGTGAATTGAAAGGAAAAAAAAAAACATTGAAGTCTTTATTCCTTCACATTCAAACCTAATTTCTACCACAAAGTTGTTCTGCACAAATAGTATATTTTTTGGTCACAAAAAACTATTTTTCTAATAGCTATAATGTTAGCGATTTTTTAGGAACTAAAATGCTAGTGAAAATTTTGTTTTAGATACTAAAGTATTAATCTACGTTTCTCTTAGAGATCAGAATGCATATGTATTAACTTTGTAAAAGAAAATGAACACTTCAAGATAAATGAAGCGAAATAAGGAACAAGACGAGCACAGTCATTTTCTTATCTATATTTACAAATGCATATTAGAAAAAATTTGTTTATTTACTATGGTTCTACGACAAAATTGGCCTATAGAAACCGTTGGAAAATGTATTCTAAAATATTATGTGTTGCTATAATAGAATTTTTTTTGCTTATTTATTATATTTAGTACAGAAAAATTGGCCTATAACAACTCTCGAGAAATGTGTTATAGAGTATCTATTTTTTGTGGGGTTGCCAACTTGAAAGTAACCTAAAGTATTAAGTATTGCATTTGTTAATGAAAATGTTCCTGATATAGACCACTAGTCTATCCCTAGTAGGGTTGTCAAAACGGGCGGGCCCGCCCGTTTAGGCCCGCATGTATATTTTTAGGGTCCAACTCGTTTATGGTCGGTCCGCCAGCTTAAACGGGCCGGCTGCTAGCCCGTTTATTTTTTTAAAAAAAATTAAAAATATTCAAAAAATTCAAAAAATTATTTAAAAAATTAAAAAAATTATCTGGCAGGGCCTAAACGGGCCGGTCTAATTTTTTTCAAATTTTCGCAGGCCTACTTTTTACATGTAAAGTCCGTCCATTTAATCGGATAAACGGACCAGGTAAACAGACTGGACCCATTTTGACAGTCCTAATCCCTAGTACCAAGCAAGCCCTTGAGCAAAATCCTAGAGACCTAATTCTAGGGATGGCAAAAAAACTCGCAAACATGGATATCTGTGACAGGTATGGATATGAAGATCATTTTCATACCCACAGAAACAGATATTCATGCCCCCATGCTAATAAAGATGGGGACGGTAATTAAGGTATCTAACCCATGGATAACCACTAAATATCCACTAATACATATAATTACTTAAATATTCCTAATTATATAAAGATATAAAATTATAAATCTTAATCCCTCACTTCAAAATAAATATATATATATATAAAAGAAAAAAATACTTTTATTATGAAAAATATTATTGAATTTTTCAATATGTATTTAATAAATTTAAATTGTGAAGCATAAGTAATAAATTAGTAGTGTTGTAATATATTATAATTGATATTTGATATTAATGAATTTTTTAAAAAAATTAGTAAATGTCCACGGATATCCGTGGGGGATCTAAATTCCCATGGATAACGAGAAATGAATATTTGTGATAAGTATCAACAACAAAATATTAAACGGGTATGAACAATGGAGATCATATATCTGACTTTACGGATATCCATGGTCACCTCTATCTGATTTCATAAAAGATGGTTTAGCTCCACCCAGCAACTATTTAAGTGATAGTTACATTTTTTTGAAAAGAAAAAAGTGTTAGACTTAGAAAAAAAGGTGACGCCTTTATAGATATTCCATCCTATGAATATGAAAGTGTTATGTAGGTCTTAAATCGTTGTTGTAAGGTTATAGAACTCATGTCTTCTTCTTGTCAAGTTATTGATGAATTGAGTTAAAAATAATTTGAGTTTACTTCACTCACTAGTCACTATCCAACCCTAGCAATGTCATTGGGAAGAACCATTGATATTAATTGCAGTAGGCAGTAGGTACTAGGCGTGCTTTGATATGTATCAGAATCCTCTACAAGTTAAAATGAAATCATGATCAAATTTTGGAAAAAGGTTAAAAAAAAAATTTACATGGCTATGCAATAACAAATCCATATATTTTTGATATAAGAAATTATCTTTTCCCAAGTAACACATGACACAATCTTTTTTTTTTTTTTTACAACATGAAATTTTTTTATTTTAACACAAATATAACACTTCATTCTTAAATACATACGATACACCGAGTCCTACTCCGTATAGATACGAGTACGAATGTTAGAAGGTATACATGCACTCCAAATGTTGCAGCCTAGTCCAAAGTTTTACCCGGTTTGTGTATTTTGATATCCATAAGCTTTTCTTTATTTATTTGCCATAGTCCTTGGGGCTTGGGACCTTGAGCCATTCATATATTAGATGCTCAAACCTGACCTAAAAAAGCATAAAAAGACTAGAGATTCTCAAACAACATAGTAGCAGTACCTATTCACTAGGCCTGAACGAGTTTTGCATAGACTTAGCTGTGATAATGGCAAGAAACATAATCAACTGACCAAAAAATAAAACAAAACAACCAAACAATTTATTAATAGTATATATTTTTTTAATAATTTATTGTGTAATCATAAAACAATAAAAATAGATTAAACATTATTGAATAGAAGAGTGACAATTTTTTTTTTTTCTGTTGTATATTGACTAACTAATGATTATACATGAGAATGACTTTCAATTCATATAACTAGATTTTATTTTGTGAAAATCTTTTAATTTATTATTCTCGATTAATTACCTGATGTCATAAAATCTACATAAAATCCAAGCAATTGTTTTTTCTAAGAAGGCAGTTATAAATCTATAAGTTTTTTTTTTATATAATTTTTTTGTTTGTTTAAACTGTGTATTGTGTCATAGGAAATAATTCTATTTTTTTTCCTTCTTAAACCTCTGGCCTCCTTTAAATGCGTATTCTGATAGGCCTTTATCACCCGAAATCATCTATATTCAATTTCTGAGATTTGTCTATATTACGTGTTGCCGCCAAGCATAAGTGATGCCACACTTGTTTGACTTGCTTTATAATATTCTCTTTCATTCGTTTTCTGAAATATAAATATTATTTTTATATATTATTAGTATAATCTTTTATAAAATTATAAAATACAATTTTATTGTAATATATTAATTATAAAATTTATAAACTATATGTCATTGATATATTGAATCTTGTAAAATTCTTTTACAAGACGGAATACTAAAATTAAATTAAATTATTTAAATAATATTTAATTTAAGAATTTTATTTTAGTATCATTCAACCAAATATTATTACATTAAGAAACATGTTTGGCATTACGTTTATTACTTTAAAAGTTGTGCATATGAGAAATTTTGATTAGATTAGAATGTAATTTTTTTTTCTTTTACATTATTAGTACATAGAAACAACATTTTCTTCATTAAAAAAATAAGAATGATGAATACATGAAGCAATAATTAATAATAATAATAATAATAATAATAAAAATAAAAAAGCCTAAACCTCATGAACTACACTACATAGGGGGACTTCTATATAAATCTCCATTATCAGTGCCAATCTTGTATATACATTCATATTTTTCCTTGAAAAAAAAAAATTAATCACAATCATGGGTTCTGAAAATTGCCATGTTCCTATTATTGACTTCACTAATGAGAAATTGAAGCCAGGAACAAAAAATTGGGATTCAGCATGCCAAGTGATAAAGGGTGCACTTGAGGACCATGGTTGCTTTTATGCAATGTGTGATAAAGTTCCAATGGAGCTTTACAACTCTGTTTTTGCATTAATGGGAGAACTATTTGATCTCCCTTTGGAAACAAAGGATCAAAAGACAAGTGACAAGCCTTTCCATTGTTACTTTGGTCAAAGTGCTCGTGCTCCTCTATTTGAATCACTAGGATTTGAAGACCCTTCCACCATGGAAGGAGTTCAAAAGTTCACCAAACTCATGTGGCCACAAGGATATGATCATTTCTGGTACTGCTCATGATTCTGTTCTGTTTTTCTTTTTCTTGATTTTGGTAATTTCATTTTCTAGTTTTATGCCATTACATTATGTTACTGTCTCATCCACGTAGTCAATCTTACTTAGTGGGATAAAACTTAGGGCTGGTTTGATTTTTATTTTCATTTCATGTTTTTATGTGTCTTTAGTATTTTGTAAAGAAAATAGTAAAAATAAAAAATGAATCTAGTAAATAGAATTTTTCTTTTATTTTATTGTTTGTTTTACAAAATTCTAAAAAATAGAAAATAAGTTAAAAATAATAAATAAAAACAGAGACCAAACCTACTCCAAAGTTTGTTTGATCTATGTTTGTTATTTTAATTTGATTCACGTTATTCATAATTTTGTGAAAGAAATAGTGAAAACAAATGAATTTTGTTTTTTATTTTCTTTTTTTTATAAGTGACGTCAGTTTTATTGCAAAAAAAAATCAACGGTAATGATCATCATTAAAGTGCCCCAAACTATTGAAAGGAAACAAATTTAACATGGTGGAAAAAGAGTTCGCTAAAAATCCTAGGACAAATTCAGTGGGACAAAATCATTGTTTTCATTTTTATGTTTCACTATTTCCTTTATAAATTTCTTAAAAAAAATAGGAAGTAGATATAAAAACATAAATCAAACAGACACAAAGTTATTGACGTTATTTCTATTAATGTACTATATATGTTTTTTATCTTTTATTTTTGTCATTGACTATATTAATTGTTTCTAATCTTCATATTGTGAATAGTGAGACTATTAATCTCTATGCAAAGCTGCTAGTAGAATTGGACCAAACCGCTAAGAGAATGGTGTGTGATGGCTATGGTCTAGAAAAAAGACACCATGATGAGTTGCTTGAATCAAACACTTACATGCTTCGGAGCTTCAGATACTCACTGCCACAAAAGGATGAGAACAATTTGGGATTGTATGTTCACACAGACACTAGTTTCTTTACCATAATGCATCAGAACAATGTGAGTGGATTGCAGGTAAAATTGAAAAATGGAGAGTGGTTTGATATTGATCCCTCCCCTTTCATGTTTGTGATCCTGGCAGGGGATGCATTTCAGGTGGGTCATTTTTTCACATTTCCATGAAAATATTTTGAATTATTAACACCTTTTTAAAGGTATGTTAAATTATTATTACTGCATAATATTGGTGTTTAGTCGGTTTCGGCACTTGTTTGTTTTAAATAAGGTTATGAGTTCAAATTTTGTAAATACACACTATAAGAAAAATGAAAATTAGCGACGACAAAATTTGTGAAAAAATTGATTGATTTGTGGTAACTAGTGATCGATTTGAGGTAACTAATGATCGTTCCGCCACAAATCACCATTTTTTTTTGTTGCACGTGCCAATGACAAAGCTTTATTTTATGTAGTATTTTGTTCATTTCCTGATACAACAAAGACATAGACGTTATTGGAAATAAAAATATGTTTAGAGAATCGAACTGAGACAAAAAGTTTAAATTGTCCATTTCTTAGAACAACTTTTAATCTAATTTTTGTACTTCTGAAAATGAGAAATGTAAGAGACACGCCCCTGATGTCCTACTGTCTCTATTCTTTATGGTTGCGTTTGGTATAAAAAACAAGACATGAGAATAGAGACACAAAGAAAAAGACAAAAAATTCTTGTCTTTCCAAGCCCTAATTTTGTGTCTCCCAACAAAACATTTATGTCCCCTCTATCCCAGCTTAGTAAGGTATAGAAAATACACAAATTTTTTGTCCCTGTGTCTTTGTTCTTATATCCTGTCTCTAGTACTAAATGCAATCATGTGTCAAGACAGAAAATCAAATGCTAACTTATAGTTGATCAATTCGACTTGAACAATACAATTAGTTCTACCTCTATCCCAAATAAATTGTCGCTTCCACTTTTATGGTTCATTGACAAATCAATGTATCTAGGCACAATTGTGTCTAGATTTATTAATGAACTAAAAGAGTAAAAGCGACAATTTATATGAGACAGAGAGAGTAAAATTCTAATACAATGAATACAATGAGGTAATAAGTGATTTAAACACAAATATAAAGTAACTTCCTACCTTATAGAAAATGAGAAGAGTATATTAAATTGATGGAGAAAGAACATTTTTGTTTCCACTATAGATTATCATAAATGTATTATTAATTCTTCTTTACATGTCCTAGGTTTGGGGCAATGATAGGATACGAGCTTGTGAACACCGAGTAATCATAAGTGAAAAGAAGCAAAGATGTTCCATGGGACTATTCTCACTTGGCACCAAGGTTCAACCACAAGAGGAGCTAGTTGATGAAGAGCACCCAAGGCTTTATAAGCCATTTGATTACTATGATTACCTGCGTTTCGTGAAAACAAAAGAGGCCTTGGAATCTGAGTGTAAAATCAAAACATTCTGTGGCATATAGACTCTGCTGATGATAAAAAGTGACAAATTGTGGTGGTGTTCATGTGTGTCTAATAACAAAAGCTTGGTTTTGATTTGTAACAAGTTTCCTTGTATGGTGTTCTCATTTTTAGTTTGTTACATGAGCTGGGGTATTTATACTCATTTTTTTTTGTTGGACATTGTGACGATTTATATACTGTCCACCATTGGACCATTGAATGAAATTCTACTAAGATGTGACTTCATTAAGATCTTGTTTAATATTAGAAGAAATGTGAGTCGGCGAGGTGTTTCGTACAAAATAAGTGGGTCACATTCAATGTCGACAAATGATATGGAAGTGAGACATGTTTAACAATAATACATCACCCTGTTAATATCCACGTAAGCAGTAT
Organism: Nissolia schottii; assembly: GCA_003254905.1. Lineage (NCBI taxonomy): Eukaryota > Viridiplantae > Streptophyta > Magnoliopsida > Fabales > Fabaceae > Nissolia > Nissolia schottii. Next base: position 39,580 of record QANU01026628.1, on the reverse strand, counting down.
TCTTTAGTCATCTTAACCAGAGGACTAAGGTGTCTTACTTTTGATTTTGGCAAGGATCAATTGGACCAAAAAAATACTTAAAAGGACAAATTTAGCCGGCTTGAAATTCTAGAGAAACCAATTTGGGACATTATTTTTTACTCATTTAATTTTCTTTATAATGATTTTATGCCAACTATTTTGAACAATCATTAAACGACCACACTTACAAAGGTGTGAGACCTATCATGGGTTCCACGCCTTTGTGGGTATAGTAGTATAAAAGAAAATGATAAAGTGACAATCATATTTGACAAATTTAAGACAATTATAGTCACAAAGGTGTAGAGAGTCTACCATGATGAAATCTACAATAGACCTCACACTTTTGTGAGTGTGGTTGAACCCAAAATTATTTAATATGATTGTCACTAGCATTACTCTCATGTAAAGGTTGCCCAAAATGTTTCATGACTCTTGTTTCAATTAGACATAATTCTTAAGTGATTGTAGGTAGGCCTCAATACATTCCTTTTACATTTATTGTTAAGTTAATGTTATTAAAGTCACCATAGCAACCTTTGACATGCTCTTACATTTATAAAAGATGCTTTAAATTGGAACTAATAGAGGAATTAAGTTTATACACAAATATTATTAAGGTAAAGTTGAGTGGACAAAAATTGTTTGAAAATAGTATAAGGAAGCCTTCAAAGTTTGGCTCAAAAGAATCTATAAATAGTACGCTCTCTTATCGCTTTTCAAAGTTGAAGATCTTAATTGAAACAGCAAAAGTGAAAGCAAAGAGCACTGCGATGCCAGAGACCACAGCAGCACAAGCTCCTAAGAAGTCATGTTTGATACCAAAATAGATTCTTAGAAACTCTTGGACTGGGACTGACATGTTCTCTCCTTCCATCAAGTGTGTTATGTCTCCAAATTGTGATGCTTGTAATCCATACAAGGTCCATGCCACAGGACACAACCAATAGTACCACCTCCACCATATAGGAATCCTCTGTTATTAAAATTTAATAAATAAATAAGTAAGAAAATGGAAAATAATAGTGAGCATCAACATACACATCTATAATCTATTGAATCTACTAATAGATATTACGGTAAACTATACAGACATCTTTTTCGTAAGCTTCAATGAAATTACAAGGACCACTCATTTAGTTTGAAAAATTATATTCACTTTCTCTGATAAACACTGACCTTACATAATCATAATTTGTTATAAATGTGTTTTTTTTTTAAATTACGGTTTTAACATTTTTATCTTCAATACACTTCACAACAACCCCTTCATCTCTTACGCAACTTTACAATCATTATCTTGTTATCTTTTGCGTGTAGGAGAGGCCAAGAGAGGGATTGTAAAGGCGGTAACGTCTACCTCTATTATCATTAAAGGAGGTCAGTATACATCAAGGGAGGTGAGTGTAATTTTTTAAATTAGAAGAGACGTCGGTACTGAATCTCACGAAAGGTCAATGTAATTTAGCCCTAACATTTTATTTTAATATTAAGTAAATGCATTGTTTATTCCTAACATTTTTAATTTAATATTAATTTGGTTGAAGAAAAAAAATTTGATATCAACTTAGTTCTTACACTCTAAACTTTTACGTTAAATTGAGTTTTATATAAATTATTTGACGAAAAATTTAATATTAATATCATTAGTATGAAACCAAATAAATATCAAACTTTAACATAATATATGTCTAAATTAATGTCAAAAAAATTTTAAGACCAAATTGATGTTAAAATTCACAGCGCTAAAAAAGGCGGCAACACTTACCGTATGCGGAACGATGAATCCTGAAAAGAGGTTCCACATTGCATAAAATGCAGTTGCCACAATGGAAGCAACATGGTGGTTTGGTGTAACTGCCACAGCCATCATGCCATAGAAGGTGAAGTAGCACAATGTGAAGAACATGAAGAATAAGTACCAGAAGAATTTTGCAGCAGTCCACTCAAATCCAATCATGGAATAAACTATGACACCATATGTTGCAGCTTGGGCAAAAATATAAGGTATCTCTATCACAACCTGTGACAAAAAGGAACAAGGTATGTTAACATATGGATAGGTAAATTATCAACAAAGGCATGCATGTCCTAGGGGTGTACATGGCCGTGTTAAATCAAACTTAAACTCGGAACGATTCTTTTCTTTGATCGAGTCATTTCTTTGAATTAAGATCCAATATGACAATAATCTAACTTATAATCGGATCAAACTAGATAAAACCGATGATTAGATAACATATGAAAAATTAGACATTATGTATAGTTAAATCATACAATTTTAGATGTAAGAAGTCAAATTCAAGATATTTTACAATACATATTTCAACAAGAACTATGTATTGACTATATTTTGAAATGTGAGGGACTATGAGATGAGTTTTTTATTTTTTGTTTTTTAGAGACTATTATGTCAGTTGATGAAATTGTAGAAAATTATGTAAAGAGACATAAAACCATTTAGTTTAAACTTTTGGGAGAGATGATTTTTGACATAATATTAGAGTTACTATAACCAAAATGTCAAGAGCTCAGTCCTTATTGACCCCATTTTCGAAAGAAAATTATTCACATTGCGAGTCAAAGAAAAGCTCTTGCATGACAGGGCATGTAGAGAGATACTTAAACGTTATTACATTGCTTCCTATGATCAACTTAAGTTTTTGAAAAAGATAATTATTAAAAAACCAATTTAGACGTTTACTCAATTACTTGTTTTAAAAAAAAATAAAGCCTTACTTTAGTATCCCATTAAAATTTAAGGATATCAATATTCTATAGTTATTTGCGGTAACGTTTGTGGTGTTTCTCTTGAAAATTGGTATTTTGAATGCACATCTCAACCAACTTCCTATAACAATTCTTTTCTTTCTAAATTTTATTTGTACAAGTATAAAAAGACCATCTTATCCCTAATTTTTAATTAAATTTTCTTTTCTCCACCCTCCCCGTTCTTTCTTTTCTTCAGCATATCTCATCTCATCTCCCCCACCTCTCCTCTTCAACCTTCCACCGTTGTCCAGCATCTGAGATTTAACAGGTGAAGGAGGTTTAGGTGGGGGTTGGAATATTAGGAGGATTATTAACAGGAGATGGTGTTGGAACATAAGGTGAAGGACTATTTGGTGGAATTGGAACGTAGGGAGGATGATGAATTGGGGAATGAGATTTTGGAAGTGTTGGAACATAAGGTGATCGAGGTTCGGGAATCTATGGAGGTGGTGTTGAAACATAAGGTGATGGAGTCTTTGGAGGGGTTGGAACACTTGGAGGAGAATGTGTTTGTGGTGGTGGATGGTTCACAGTTGATGGAGCCTTAGGTGGAATTGGGACATAGGGAGGATTAGGATGAACAAGGGAAGGGTGAAACCGCCATTTGGGAAACAACAGGGCGGCTGCCGGAGGGGACTAGTGGATTGGTGGCGAGTTGGACTTGGGCAAAAATGGTTTGGGGTTTGAAAAAAAAAAAAATTTAATTTAAGAGTGAGGATAAAATAGTATTTTTAAGTAAAACTAAAATGTGTGCATTCCAATTTAATGTATTCTTACTCTAGATTATTTATGTGATTTAGGACTATTAGATTAATGTTTAAACACAATTAAGGGTTCAAAAAGTGGGTGTATGGTGGACAAATAAGGTGCACTTTGAAAGTACCCCCTTTTCAAGGGGAATACTGGAAACGTTACCGTTACTTGTGGGTAAGAATTAATCATGCGTTTCAGTAACTCAAATTACTTCTCTATAAATAAATCATAGCCATTAAAATACAAAGAGGTAACAATACCTTTGCAAAAACTTGGGTACTAAAGAGAGAGCTTTAAAAATAATAATGATTTTATTACCTGTCCAAATGCATAAGGTAATGCAGAATACATTCCAGCTGCTCTTTCTCTATAAAATACAGATCTTTCAATTGCTACCACTGGCTGCACAGCAGATGAATTTTGGATCCCAAGGAAGAGAACAGCAGTGTACATTGAACCCATGGCATTAAACAAGTCTTGTAGGTTTGAGCTGCAAGTCACCAAAATGGAAAATTATTAGAATTTAATATGAAAAATTAAAAATAAAAAAACTGACTGAGAACTAATATTTTCTTATTTCCAAATCATCACTGCAATTTTTTTTTTTACTTACTATTTCTGTCCAAGGTTCCAGAACATTGTTCCGAACATCAAGGCTATGATAGTGGTGGCGAAAAATCTGACGGCAGTGTACGGCGGGTTGCGCCAATATGACCAATGTTGTTTCCAGAGGCATGCCAGGCATTGGACCCAAAGTGGCTGTGAGTATTGAGTATCGAAATGAAGATCCTTCGAACCGGGAGCAGGTCTACCCAGTTCTGCTATAAGGTGCTTGTTTCTCCTGATGAAACGTGTACTCAAAATCTTAAGGTATCTACTTTTCACTACTCACACTTGAAATCACAACATAAGAACAATGTACAACGATGTAAGCATTTTGCAAATATGATCCATATATATATGTAAGTCAACTCACCTATACAAGTCAGAGTTTTTGTATATCTCATGAAAATCAACACCTAGATTTTGCTCTTGTCCCGGGGTTGTAACCTCTAGCATCCAAGTTGCTGGGTTATAGCCATCTTTGATTGCACTAACCCCTGCAATGCTCTGCGGCGGCAACAGAAAAAAGAAGAAATTACAAGCAACAGAATGACTTGGTGTTTTAGTAAAAGAAAAAGAGGAATTGTGTATAATTTGCAGCACACCTCAAAGTACTTGATCAATTGGCTAGAATGACGACCGAGGGGTCCGACAAATATTTCTTGGCCTCCACGCTTGAGTAGGAGTAACTGGAATCACAATGTATATAATCATAATCACATTCAAGCCCAAAGGATGAAACAAGATACAAAGCAAAGCTTGAGTTTTCATGGTAGCATGTCTCACTCACCTCATCAAAAGCTTCAAATATGTCTATGCTAGGCTGATGGATGGTGCAAACAACCGTCCTTCCGGTATCGACGGTGTTCCTAACCGTTCTCATAACAATGGCAGCAGCTCTGGCATCTAAACCAGAAGTAGGCTCATCCATGAAAATTATGGACGGATTAGCCACTAACTCCACCGCGATGGTTAATCTCTTGCGCTGCTCCGTGGAAAGCCCGTTCACTTGAGGCAAGCCCACCAGCGAGTTCCTCAATCTCTTCAGTTCCACGAGTTCCATCACTTCCTCAATGAACATCTGCAGCCATTTCTCAAAATCCATAAAGCCATTTTCACAACATATAATAAAATCACTTTATAATTAAAACTCCCAAAAAGACCTTTCTTGTGTTGGAATCGACTTCCGGCGGTAAGCGAAGCCATGCTGAGTAGAGCAAGGACTCGTAGACAGTAACATGAGGAGAGTGGATATCATTCTGCTCGCAGTAACCGGAGATTCGGGCGAACGTTTCTTGCTTCTTAGGGTAGCCGGAGATTTTGATGCTCCCATCCACATATCCGCCGGTCTTTCGACCCGCCAGAACATCCATCAAAGTGGTTTTACCAGCTCCACTTACACCCATCAATGCTGTGAGAACACCAGGCCTGAATGCACCACTAACACCCTTCAGAAGCACCAATCTGTCCTCTGTTACACCTTCATCCTTCATTTCCTGCCAGTTCAAACTCAAAGACTTAGGCCTTTGCATTTTTTTGAATTTGCCAATAGAGGGACCATCAAGAGCAACATTTTGAAATTTTAGGGACTATATTGACACTTTCTTTTTTTTAAGGGACCAGGTCACCGAGATGTTTTTTAGGGACTAACTTAAGTATTGATCCTAAATCATATTTTCTCTGTGTTTCAAAATGATCTTGGTAACAGTACAAAATACGTCAAGTGGGCGCAATTATCCATGTCGATTTCACTAATAAAATTAACTGTCTGCTCTCTTTGTTCATGTAATCATTCACAAGTACAATTAAATTGAAGGCACGGTTAGGAATTTGGAAACATAAAGTTATGGCTACATTGACATTTAAAGCATGATATTCTGAAACCTTAAAATGCAAAAACTCGGTTGTTATTACGAAAATAAAGGGCTAACTTTGAAAATGACTTACCTTTGGCATGTCAACAGAGTATACAATTTGATCAAAGGTGATAGAATGTGGCTCAAAAGGAAGAACCATGCCTTTCTTCTTCCCATTGGTAGAACCATTAGCTCCTCCTGAACTCTCTGCATGGCACAGTTGAAAAATTTATTCAGCATTTGAAGTCATATGCTTGCTTTCGAGTGTTCATGAGAGCGGCGTAAATAAGATCGATCACCTATGCGCCGTAGATTTGCTTCTTGGGCGCCTTCTGATTCTTCAAGTATTGTTGCTTGTTGCTTATCAAATGCTGCAAAAATTATGCATAGGTGTTAATAAAATATTTTCGCAGTCCAATCATGCATTCATGGATACGCATAGGATACTGGTAATAGGTTAGGGTCTAATAGATGAAAAAGAAGAAAAAAGGGTGTGACGACTATTTCAAGTATTTGTGCTTCTAAGGAATGACCAATGTAAGAATCTTAAATAACTCACGACTGAGGTAAGTGAGAGCGAGGGTGTATATAATGTTGAAAAGAATGATGAATCCAACCAATGCACCAGCCCCAATCCAATACCAATATGCATGTGTGAAGAACCCACGGGCCTCTAGAACTTGAACTCCCAATGTCTTATTTGAATGTGGGGTAAACTGTAATTCAAGAGGGACAAAAAATGAATCAGGCTTATAAACATTAATTTCGTGGAAAAAATTATCTCATAATCATGGAACATTCAGGTGGACTGTCTTCCGCCTAACAAAATATTGACATTTCATATAATAACTGACCGCATCGTGAACATGCAATAATTTCTCTATTTTTGAAGTAATAGTAGATAATTTGAAGTTGCGATTTCAAGAAATAACCTTATTCCAACTATTTCCAAGGAATTCATTCACAGCTATTGCATTTTGCGCATACATTAGAGGTGAAATCCAGTAACCCCAAATCCACCAGGGCATGATGTTCTCTGTTACATTGCCAATGAAAAATGGAAAAAAAAAAGCATTAATATCATGTTCCATTATTATTATTATTATTATTATTATCATCATGTAATATAAAAAAATGTAACAATTTTGTTGTGACATGTATTGATTGAACACATAACGTGAGTTGGTTAAGGTGGTGTAGACCTTGGTCAAGAGAGATCCCTAACCAGTGGTCTCAAGTTTGATTCTTAGAAATGGATCAAATTATTCGAGTTCCTAAC
>QANU01026628.1:0-25682 GCA_003254905.1 Nissolia schottii | reverse complement strand
CATGAGAGTAGAACTATTCACAGTTAATGCACCGCACGATTACAAAATTGAAACTCACGCTCAGTTAAACTGTGACTATTTTATGTCAATTTGGGTATCTATATACTATTGAGAAATTCTTATTAGTTCTTAAGAACAAGACAAATCTCTCGCTTTAATCCATTCATTACTTGACTATATAAGTGAACGCGGAACACTCTTATCTCGTAAACAACCGACATTTATTGATTTAGTATCAAATAATGAATTGATCGGGACGAGCTGCAACTAAAAATTTCTCATACACTGCACACAAATAACAATCTTTTGAATTAGAATAAAGCTTGGAAGAAACAGAACAGAACAAGAAAGAGCAAATTAGCATATAGATTTTTGCAATGCATAACATTACTTTACCTATCAATTCGTTCCCTGAGTTTCAACAAGAACTTCTCATTGTCCTCCTCGGCAACGTTGATCAGCCTCTCCAGCAGCCTCTGCCTCTCACGGAACCCGAGATCGGTAGTTATGTCGATCTCGGTGGCCCCGCCGCTCGACGTGGTCAGCAGCCCTTTCCTCAGCCGGTTGTAGGTAGGCAGCCTCTCGAGCGCCGCCCATTTGAGAGCCTCCTCGTCGTCTTCCTCGCCGGCACCGCGAGACGACCGCGACATGAAGACCTCGTTCGTTGTCCTGTTCCTCCATGATGATGAGCGATTCGCCCTCATGCTATTGCCTGCTCTGTATATGTCGCTAACTTCCATTTATTCAGCACACGAGTCTCTCACTTCGTGAACTGCTAACTTCAACTGGCCAGAGGCTGGTTTTTAACTAAACTAGTGTGGCAAAAACCAAAGAAAAAATGAGGATTCTAAGGAGGAGGAAAAAAAATTAGAACAAGGAAGTGTTGCTTAGTATGAAAGATGGGATGGGAAAGCATGACTATTTATAACATACATATAATATAAAGTGGCAACTAAATGAGTGTGATGTGTATGTGCATGACTTATAAATTATGTTGTTTTTTTAATTGGGTTTGCTGGGAAAGGACTGGAGAGAAACAGGCAGAGATATTATGGAGTACATGAATTTGGATTGAAGGTAAAACCAAAAAGAAAGGGGGAAAATTCAATGTTTGTTTCTTCAGGTGCCCCCCCAAGAGGGCCGTGCTTTTTTAAAAACAAAAATTTAAGGGTTTCACTGTTTCAGTTATATTCACAAAGGCAAGAGAAAAATGCGAGTGCATTTCTTTGCTTTCTGCTGCTCCTGTCCTTTCTTGGTTGGACTATTTAAGTAGACTTATTGTACTAATCTTATTATTCCTAAATGTGAGTGTACAAACTATATATGCAAAGTTAGATGATTAATAAGAAGGGTTACGTTTAATTATCGGAATCATGTTGTCATACTTCTTTTTTATCTATTCAATCTAATGTTTCAATTACAAAAAGAATGCTACTCCGTTGGTGAAATGAAATAAAAGGGTAAGAACTACTCAGTCATCTAAGATTAAATATTAAATTATATCATTTTGACAAACAAATTTTACCTCTTAGCATTTTTCTTCCATGATGATATAGTTATATGATAGTTGGGATTAAAATAATCCGACTATGACTCACCTATGAATTTTGTAACTTAGATCAGTCTTCAATTTGAAAAAAGACATAAGACTACAGGAGAAATAGAAAATTATATCTATAGTGTCCTTTATATATAGAATAAAGCCTTAAGGTTTACAACATGAACACAAAGACATGGGGACATAGACATAAAATATAAGAGGACAAGTTAGTTTTGTATTTTATTTAGTGCCAGTGTACAAAACACATTTATTTGTATATATATCTTGTTTGGTTTAATAGAGATAAGACAGAAAATACACTTCAAATGACTTAAAATACCCTTATTACATTAATTTAATAGAAAAATAGAAATAAAAAACACATTATCTACTAGAAATAAGGCTTTTCGCGGCGACTTTTTTTGTTGCCAAAAGTCTTATGTTGCTGCTAAAAAGCCTTATGGTAACGACAAAAATGTCGTCACATGTCGTCGCCTTAAACTCCCTTGCTGAAAGTCATGTGGTGACATACAAAGTCAACGGTAAAACATAACATTTCCTAGTGACATTTGTCGCTGCTATAGATAATGTTTTGGCAGCGACCCAATATCGCTACGAAAAAAATGGAGGTTTAGCAACGATTAAAGGTCATTGCCAAAGGATGGTGTTTTAACAGAGATTAAAAATCGTTGCTAAAAGGTGGATTTTTAGCAGCGATTAAAAGTCGCTGCCAATAAGTGGCGTTTTATCTGGGATTAAAAGTCGTTGACAAAATGTTTGGTTGTCGCTGCCAAAAGATGGTGTTTTAGCATTGATTAATAGTCGTTGGCAATTGTCGAGTTATCGCATCGGCAATTTTCGTTGCTAAAACATGACACTTTCGCCAATGACATATGTCATTGCTTTTGCATTTGGGAGAGTAATGCATAATTATCAATTTGCCACACTTTTGGTAAATGTTGGTAATTTATTGAACATTTCCCAACAACTAAAGCCGTTGAGAAATACTTTTTTAAAAAAAAACAAATATATTATTAATATTAATGTAATTAATTTTATAGGTCCCATAAAAAAAGGAAAAAATTAAACTTTTTGGCAAGCAACATTATCAACAAATATAAATTTAATCTATATTATAAATTGACAAAATGCAAAGCTAATTAATGCATAATAGAATGTGACCGAGTATCACTCATACATCTTTACATAAACATTACCAAAAAATAAACATGTCAAATATCTACATGTTTAAAACTAAAAATCTCATGGAATTTTTCTTCTGCATATTGTAGTCTTGGACATATTCTCATTTACCATGCATCATCACTTGCTTACCTGCAATCATTAAATACAAAACTAAGTGTCTAGCTACTCATAAGAGTTAATCGAATTTGTTTTATACGTCAACAAGATTCAAACTTACCGAAGCATATTGGCATTTTAGCCACATTTGTTGTAACTATTGTTCTTCTCTTCTTGTGCTCTGCTTCGAGATTAGCCTCAAGTGCCTTGATTTTGGTTACTAGTCTTTCACTCTCAGCACGTTGTTCTTGCAACTGTTCTAGTAAGCGAGTGTTCGATCTTCCCTTCTGTGGTCTAACTCTCACGTATTGGTCCAACATTGTATTGAACAGCTCACACCTACGCGAACCCAAATCATAAGTTAATCTATAGAAAAATCTATTTTACCTACCAGACAACCTAACAAAACATAAACATTTACCATGAAGTATAAATTATGTTACCTAATAGGAGATCCGGGTGTGTAGAGTGGATTCTTGACTACATATTCAACATACAAGTTGCAGATATACTTTAGGGATTCTCATAGATCACCAATTCTAGGATGAGTTACCAAGATAATCTACACGAAACATGAAAAATCATGGCAGAGTCTCAATATGATCACAACATCAACCACCTATATATGAATATTGTTAAATTGATATTTCAAGTCAACAAGTTAAACATACCTAGTAGGATTCATCTTGCTTGTTAATGAATTAAGCGAGAAAAGTAGACTGAACATTATGCTAAACCAAACCCCTGACATTATGCTAATCACATTTAGCACAATACTTTACAGTTGGTAGTAAATGCATGTGGTCCATGGGGCAAAGGAACAAAGAGTACGGTTCTACAAAATTGAGGGCACGCATAGAAAGTATAAGAAAAAGAAAAACATAAAGTAGGGGTAAATATTTTTCATAAGACCATTTTCATTTCAAACATGTTGCTAAGCAGGAGTCACAATTTTCAACCCTCCTCTCTACTTTCCCTCTTTCCAGTTGTCACTAATGCCAACTGCACCATGAACCTAGTACAAATAAACTCTTGCATAAACCTAATCCATACATGGAACCAAGAATGACTCATGATTTACTTCAAACATTTGGAGAGCAACAAATGCATCAACACAGATCCAAAGTTGTAGCTCTAAATCCTAATAGATAAACATGTTAGACATGAATTCCAAACAGGATCCAATCAATTCCGCAACCTAAAATACCTAAATCTAAAAAATACACAACCAATCTAAAGTAAATTTAATGATCGTAGAAAATCAAAAAATTGACAGTGTGATGGTGGCAAAAATGGTAGCGGTAATAACGATGGAGGCAGACGACTGTGGTGGCTGCGAAGGCGACGGTGGTTTCAAGGCTCAAATGCAATTTTATTCTACAACACACTGCACACTGCGAAAGGACATGGTAATCAAGCGTAATAAGGAAGGAAGAAGGCTGATATTGGGGTTTGTTTGAGGAAAGAAATTGAAAGAAAATAAATTGGGGGAATTTGTAATTTTCTAAAGTATGTTTGGATTAAAAGAAAATGAGAAAAGAAAGAAAAAAGAAAATAAAAATTTGTATAAATGATAATATTATTTTCATGTTATTATAAATATTTTTTTAGTTCACCACTAGGTTTCCACTTATATGGTCCCGATGACTAATCCCTTTACTAGTTTGTAGGCACCTCTAAGAATGAGATAACTGATAAAAAATTATTTTAACCATAAATGATATAAGCAATATTGAAAACAATGACAAAAATCTCACTTGTTTTTATTTTTCATCCATTTTTAGGAGAAAAAAGGTAGTTTTTATTTACTTTTTACATAATGTTAATTGTATCTTTAGTCTATGGCTGCGACAAAGCAAGTCGTTGCCATAAAGTTTGAAATTGCTCTTTCCAAATGACATTTAAATGTTGCTACGATAGAGGTTAATCTTTTGCGGCGGCATTGGATTTCGTTGCAATAAAGTTTATCTTTTGCAACGACAATCACTATTGTTGCTGTAAATATCAACCTCAACAATATTTAATGTCATTATCATAGAGTTTCTCTTTCCCAATGGCATTTAAATGTTGTTACTATAGAGGTTAATCTTTTGTAGTGACATTGAATTTCCTTGCAATAGAGTTTATTTTTCGCAGCAACAATCATTGTTATAGCTGTAAATATTAACCTATAGCAACGATATTTATTATCGTTGCCATAGAGTTTCTATTTTCCAATGATATTTGAATGTTGTTACTATAGAGGTTGATCATTGACAGTGGCATTGAATATCGCTGCAATAGAGTTTATATTTCTCTGTGAAAAGCACAGGTGTTGTTGTACATATTAATCTATAGCAATGACATCTAATGTCCTTGTCATAGAGTTTCTCTTTCTTAGTGACATCTAAAGTTGTTGCAGTACAGGTAGACCTATGGCAACGATATTGTACATCGTTACCATAGAGTTTCTCTTTCCTAGTGACATTTGAAGTTGCTGTAATATTTATTGACCTATGGCAACAACATTGGTGGTCGTTGTCGTAGAGTTGCTCTTTCCCAGCGACTTTCAAAGTTGCTGTACATATTTATCTATCGCAATGACTTTTAGAGTTGTTGTGTTATATACAACCTATAGAAACGACATTAGCAGTCACTGTCATATAGTTGCTCTTTCCAACGTCTTTTATTTCATTGGCATAGTTATGCATCACACCAACAAAATAATAAAAGTCACTGCCATATATAATACATATGTCGACAATGTATAATGTCGTTGCTATAGAAGTTAGGCTTAGTGACTAAACTAACGACACTGTAAAGTCACTAGAAAATAGCCATTGTTCACAACAATGTGCATGTCGCTAGGAAAAAGTCGTTGAGAATGGGTAATTTCTAGTAATGAGACACAAATTTGTGTCTGTCTCAGTAAACGAACAATATGCATTTCCCTGAAAAATAGTTGTTTTGTCTGTCTCAGTAAACAACACTGTAAAGTCACTGGAAAATAACCATTTTTTGTACCTCAATTTCTATCTTGAAACATAAATTTGTGTATATAATTTTTATCCTTGTATCTTAGTATTTCTATCTTGTCTCAGTAAACAAATGTTGCCTAAGTGATGGACCACACGGATAGACTATAAGAGATTGTACTTTACTAGTTCTTAGTACTTCATAGGACATATTATTCAGAATCCTTTCAGGTAGATTTAATAAAAAGAAGAACAAATTGTGACTGGAGTTTACAAGAATCGAGCCCTAAACTATAATTTCAAGTGACATCTTTCTTGATCTTGTGTCAAAAGATAAGTTTAAGGAGTCGTGTTTGACTCTTCTAAATGACATATAATATGTTTGACCAACCCTACTATTTACATTAAAAAAAGTTTACAAGAGTTAGCAATTTTGTGATTTCCCTCCAACATTGATAGAAGAGTTTAATTTTGATGCATTGACAATGTAAAGATTTTTATACAGTCTTTCAATCAATTTATTTCATTTTGATGACCTTCCAAGTAGTTGAGGGTGATAATCATTTATATATGTTGATGTGTCAGTATATGATTAGATGACAGTATAAAACTCATTTACACTGTTAGTGTATTTTAATTAAATCCTTGACAAAAACAATAATTTTAACCTGTTAAACAAAAAAGTGATTATATTAAGAGTTTAATTTTGATGCATTTACGGTATAAAAAACCTTGAACAATCATATGATCAATCCCTTTCATTTGTATAACATTTTAAGGAGGTTTTTAACCTCGAGGATATTTACCTTCTCTCATTAAAATTTTTCATTTCTGACCATTTTAAAAATTAAACCCATTGAACTTTATCATTATTTTAAGACCTAATATAATATTTCGATGTGTCTTATAATTTAAGGTGATATATTAACACTTTTTAACATATAATATTTGTGAAGATGTTTATCATAAGTTAAGTGATCTTTAATTAAATCTGTAAACTTGTATAAGTTGGCTCTAGTCAATCATTTGAAGAGCGAAAAGTTTATCAAGATTATATGAAACATGAAATTGTGATAAATTTTAATGAATTTAGTTTTAAAAACGGTTGAAAATGGACAAAATTAGAGAGGGAGAGTACACACTCTCGAGGATACCAGATAAACCTTATTCAAATAGTAGGTGTAATAGTTAAATTATATTTGCTGATGTATTAGCATATGATTAAGTGGTAGTATAAATTTTTTTTACACCAACATGCATTCAAATTAAATCCTTATATTAATTATTTATCAAATATTGCATAAACTATATTGATAACCATGGATATTGTGTTTGGCTTCATAAAGATTTGGACAAGAAATGCATGTGCATACTATACAATTAATTTTGAGCATGCTAGAAATCTGTTTAGTATTGTTCATAAGCATTGAGGAATTGACATATTCCTTCTATCTTGTTCCCTTTTTTCCCCCAATCCTTAATCAAAACGCTTCAAATGTAGTTGCAAAGTGGCAAACATTAAATGTCATCCAAATTTTCAAATAAAGTATACAAGATTTCTAGCATCCAACACTTTCGGTTTTATGTGGCTCTCTGCTTTATTAATGTAAGTCGGCGTTTTTGGCAAGCCAAACTAAAAGTCTAGTACTACGTCCCAAACCATGGATTATATGTATCAAACGAGTAACATTAGTGCTAGGTGGTACCAAGTATTTAATGACAAAAATACTATACTACTTTTTTTTATTCAACCAAAGAAAAAAACAAAAATACTATACTATATACGACAACTCCACTTGTTTTAAATGCTAATTGTTAAAATAGCGTTAACATAAAAATTTGAAAAAAATAAATAAATAAACTATCTTCATGTTAAGTGAACAAAATTATTCTTGTCAATTTCACTACTGTCATTAATACTTTACTTTCTTTGTTTATCCGCCATTAATAGCCATAATTGAATTAACGATATTACTGAAAAATAAAAATTCTCATTACCTTAATTTTTGAAATTGATAAAGATTCTAGAACTCTAAAACAAGAAAAAAATTGACAAATATTTTAAAACAAAGAGAGTAAATGCAAATTGTGTCAAAAAATGAATTTTTTTATATAGGCAAATTATCAATTAAATTAATCTCTTAATAATTTAATTAAAAAAATTAACCTATATATATAAACACGTTCTTAAAAATTAATGTATTTTTATCATCTCACAATTTTATAAATGTTTAATATATTGAATAAATGTACTTATATAAGTCATTCCTAACAAAAACAAAACCCTAAGTAGGAAAGAATACGACATTATTAAGGTGAGTCTCTCAGGGTGATAGGCGACTCAGTTCCTTAATTAGAGATCTCAAGTTCATATTCTTATAAAAAAATAATAATAAGACTCATATGTAAGATAATTTTATCTTACATAACTTTAATTAATTTGTAACTTATTTATTTGAAGATATATAAGAGGTCATTTTATTATAAATGCACTTGTCGAGAAGGTGAAAATCTTAAATGTTTTGATGAGAGTAATGTTTTTTACAATTTTATCTATAAAAATACAAATAAAAGAAGTCAAAATTAGGTTGGCAGTTAGGTTGGAAAGAAAGCAATTTCGATTCATGGTTTTCATACCGTTAAATTAATGCAATTTTCATTCTTGTGTGGCAACATTTTTTCTCCTAGGTTTTAAATGAGTCGGTACCACTTCAACCAAACTTTGTTTGATGACAATGCCGATGAAGAGATTGGATGTTCTCACCTCATTTAGAAGAGTCGTTATCAATCAAAACATACACTTAATCCTCTTGCAAGGAAAAAAAAAAAACCTTTTACTCACATGCCTTATGAGATAACTACTTCATCCTATTTAATTTATTAATTTTTATAATTTTTAGAATTAAATTTATCAAATTTTGTTATCATTTCGTGATCTAATATGACGTATTAATGTGTTATATGATCTAATGTGATAAATTAATATTTTTCAATTTAATATTTATAGAAAGGTGTATCGTAAGTTTAAAATGGTTCATAAATCTCTAAACCTCAAGTAGGCTCTTTCAATGATTTGACAAATGAAAATTTTATTATAATTATATAAAATATGAAATAATTGCAAAATTCAATAAATTTAATTTTAAAGATTATTAA
Source organism: Nissolia schottii (assembly GCA_003254905.1). Taxonomy (NCBI): domain Eukaryota; kingdom Viridiplantae; phylum Streptophyta; class Magnoliopsida; order Fabales; family Fabaceae; genus Nissolia; species Nissolia schottii. The sequence continues at coordinate 16,730 of QANU01026628.1, read as the reverse complement.
AAATAAATAAATAAATAAAATAAAATACAATACTGACGAAAAAAAATATTCAAGAAAGCTATTAGATAGGGAGGGGATGGCCCAAGTTAGTGTGAGGAAGTGGCCCATTTACATGATGTTGGCAACATTAGCCATTATTAGTGTATATATAAATTTATTATCTTTCCCCGGTGTTGAGGATAGAGAGTCTAAAAAAAGGAGATCAGTGTTATTAAACTAAGTTTTTTAATATAAATAATAAGCTCTACCCAGAAAACATAGGGGGAGAAATCAGCCAAACCGCTAAGCCCAAATAAAAAATAATCAGTTATCCAAGAAAACAAATAGGGATTTAAATTACAAATCAATTTAGATAATTATTCCCTAAAATAGCTCCTAAAAAAATCTGCCAGCTTCTTTAGCACAATTTTGAAACCGAATCCTCCTCCTCTAGCCCTCAGATATATAGCTTCCTTGTTTAACGCAATTCTCAATTATCTCGACCAGTATGTTAAGTGAAAAATTTATATAAATAGATTTTTAAAACAATGAGTTTATGCATCCTTTCACTTATATATTTCGTGTGTTAGTTTTTTTTATTTAAAAAAAGTGATTTAAAAAATTATTTTTCAATATAAAGCTTAAAAAATTGAAAATAGATTTTTTGAGAAGTTATTATGTTTAACTTCTCTTTAAAAAAATACCTGAAAACAATTTTTTTAAATACAGATTATTTTTAAAAATTTATGCAAATATATAAACTAATTATTTCAACAAAAAACAACAATGATTATTTTGGTAAGTAAGTTGAAATAAATGCACCCATTATTTACTTAGTCCATGTCTAACGTGAAATTTTTATACATTCACACTTAAAACCCAACACAAAGAGGTAATGGATTCTCTTGATTTTTTTTTTAATTTACATTTTATTGTATTGGTAACATGGGATAACTTCTTAAGGGTAATGGCAGCCCCGCTTCATGAGTGTCAATTTGATGAAAATGAGGCGTACTAAAAACTCACTTTATTGCTATATTCCATGATGAAATATTTTTTTGTCTCAATTTGTTTTTCTCCAATCGGTAGATTGTTTGAACCTATACCAATCTTTTTTTCCTGTTGCTCTCAGTTACTCAATATTAATTTTTTTAAAATAAATTATTTTATATTATTAGTCTCTTTAATATTTTAATGTAAAATTAATGACTATATATCAGTTTTATCTTGAGTCCTGCTACACGTACACCAAAAAATATACAACATACATACACCATATACTTATATACATAAAGTTTGTGTTTTAATGCCCGTAATGTTTGTGCACTTAATCAAGTATAATTGAGAATATCATCTATAAGTTTGTAATGTTTGTGCACTCATGAAAATAAAGTTTGTGCATTATTAATGGTGTATGTATGAGTGTATAAAATTTAGTGTACATGTAGCATTTTTGTTTTACCATTAGTAGAGAGAAACGTCGGCAAAAGATGAGTAATTAATGATGAGAGAAAAACATACAAAGAATAATTTAGTAAATTAACTTTATTTTTTTGATAAAATTAAAGTTATTTTATGACTTTTTTCATTCATGTACATTAGCTTAAAATGATTAATATTAAGAAACACGGAATATAATAGGCTTTACCATTATGATTTCAATCAATAAAATTTTGTTGACAAAAAATTGAAAAGACATTGGGGTATCATCATTTACTATTATTTGCCATTTTACCATTCTCATAATGTGAATTAAACAAGGGAGAAAGCTTACCTCTATTTCTATACTTCCATTCCATCAAATTCTCTAACAATGATACATGCACATTTTTTCGTTCAATTCATTAAAGCCCATTAACAAAGTTACTCCAAAAAAGTGCGTCATTAAATGATTAGATAACTTATGAAATGAATGTATGAAAATGGAGATAAGTTTTCTCCTTGAACTAATATCAATATTAAGCTTAAAACTATTAAAAACTTAAGGCATTAGTCTTACAACAGTTGCATGATTCATTCTGTCTACTTCTTGCTCAACAAACTATATCATTCACTAGTTTTGAACCGAAGTTTTATCCACGTATTATGATTTCAAGTGTGAGTAAAAAGTTTGACATCAATTAATAATAAACTTAGTTAACAGTATATATTTTTGTTAAGATTTAACATTTAGTCTTTTCAATATTTTTTGCTTAGTCCATTAATTTAAATTTCTCTAAATTTTGAGTTCCTCGCACCCAAGTAAAGATCTCCAAGGCCGGTGTGTGTTTCGGAACTCATACAAACAGCTTTGTTTTTTTTTAAAAAAAAAAAAGGTTGTTTCTGAAGAAAATGAAGATATTTGGTAAAAGTGGAAAAAAAAAATAAGCAACAACTTTTTAAAAAAAAAAATAAAGATGTTTCGGCTAATAATTTCAACAGCCAGTTTTTGGACATTTTCCATGAAAAGCTGTGTGCTCTCATCATTAAAATATTTTTTTTCGTGTTTTTACTAAAGTAACCCTAACTATCAATATGATATAATATAAATAATTATTTCATATTTTTTTTTTGGTAATTTATTATACAAAAGCAATTTCTTTCACACAATCCGAATAAAATAAATTATCTTAAAACCACTTTTCAGTTGAATTATTTAATCATAAATTAATTCTCATATAATCGATTATATTAAAAAACGATTGTTGAAATAAATTTAATTTTTCAACTTTTCCAAACACACACTTATGTATGGAGATTAAATAATCTAAAATCAAGAGTAATTTAAAAAGTAAGTTACTAAAATACTCTTATTTAACTTGGTTAAGGTGTTTTATAATTAAGAGAGATAGTATTGTTAAAATGTTACTATTTTTAAGTCTAATAATTTAGATGTACAATTGTAAACATAATATTAATAAATTTTGTCTTGAAAGATAAGAATGACAAATAATTTGGACCCACAAAGATTAGTTAAAGTAACACTTAAATGGACCGAAAGAATTACAAGCTATTCATCTTCCTCTACATGCATAGATACTAAGTGCATATCTAGTCTGAGTTGAATGGAGAGAGGTCCAAGGCCTGATTGGCAGCATAGAATGCAAGTACGACGGCATAAAGAAGAAGATACTTATTGGCAGGGAATTGAATTTTCATTCAGAGAATTCAGAAAAGACAGTGTCCAGATTGAGTTTAAGCGTGTCTATATAACATGTATGAGCAACGTTCATTTAAACTATGAAATGAATTCTGATCTTTTTCTTTTTCTTTTTCTTTTTGGTCTTTAAATATCGATATTCGATTGACCTGGCTTACCAATTACGTTTGACTCAAGAAACTAAATGACTCACATAAGGGAGAGGTCTCTTCTAGCACAATTTGTTCTATTGCTAAGTGATACAAACTCCATGTAAAAAAAATGCAATATCTGTAAGAAATTTAAATTTAAAAAGGTTGACGCCCTCAACCCTTATTCAACTTATGAATAAGAACGCTAGAATATACTAATTGGGACTCTCAACCCTTACCCAACCTGAGGATAAAAACCTTGGGATATGCCCCCGCAATCCTCAATCAATCTATAACAAAAAAATAAAATCAGATAAAAAATGCTCATAATAAAGCATGTGTTGGTTGGTACATCAACAATAAAAAGATGCTATAGAAATATAGGGATAAGAATAGCAATTCACACATCATTAGTAGACAAAATTATATCAAATTTTCTATGATACTAGAATTTAAATCCGCGCAGATGCGCGGAGTTTACCATTGTTACAAGAATATTATAAACCATTACACATGTATACAAATCGTCGCTTGTATAGGTAAGAATACAACACAATATCATATATAGGAGCCTTAAAATTCCTTGGTCTAAAAATACTTAAAAATAAAAATAAAATATATAATAAATGTTGACATTATTGATGCAAAGTAGAGAACTTAATCCAAACGATAGTTTATACATTCAACTTGTTAGGCTCGTTGTTGTTAGGGATTGGACAGACCATTAGTCTCTAACACATTAATATAGGAGGTGTATATTTTTTTTATATATATATAATACATATATAATTTCTTTTGAAAATGCAACCAAAAACTGGTTACATTATGAGAACTGTGAGTAACAAATAGCCTATAATCTTAAGTTAAACCATTTTGTTACTTAGTGATAATATATGAACTATCCAAGAGTTGTTTTAAAGAGTGCAATATTATCTCTTACATCATTTTTTGTTTAAGTGTTTCACTATTCATGGAGGTAAAGTGGTGTTGTTGTTGCGATGAAACTCCCATAAATTCTAAGTCCTATTCTAGATTCACCTTTCTCTCTTAACACTGACAAATTCCAATTTCAAGTCCTATATGTACCAGCTCCGTTGCGCAAAGTACATAATTTAGTTAATAATAAATAAGGAATGATATAAATAAAGTTAATCTAACGAAAAAATCTATCACAATCTTGACCAATTCCATTATTCATTAATGAGAAGAGTTCCTATTAAAGTAGAACTATTGCTTGAATATTATTAGAGCTACTATAAAATCTTAAGCTCAATTACTGTGAGAAGATAGTCACTACTGCCGATGGTGGACACCCTAGATACACAAAAAAAGAGAGTTATAATAAAATCTGATCAAAACATTATTGAGATTCAAACTTGGGGCTTAATGTTCTATATTGATAACAGAGGCAACCGAAATCAAGTTCATTTAAACATAAAATAAAGTAACTTCATATGTTTCGTTTGACTATAATGTAGAAGTGTTAAGTTGATATTTGGCCTAATTTTGCAGAACCATTTATTGTGGTGTTACATTTGGCAAGAGTTTCATGGATGGATTAGTGTCAGTCTTCATCAGAGTTCTGAAAGGGATAAAAACTTAAACTGTGGATGTGTAAACATGAAATGCATGTCCATTAAGCTTGCCTATTTGAATTCAAGTAGAACCTCTAAGTCAAAGTTGACATGAACTTTAGAAGCAGAAAAAAGAAGAAGAAAAAATCTACTCTAGACACAGACCTTGCCTCATTGTCATTGTTAATTATGAAGAAAACAAAATCAGGCAAACATAGCAAGTCTATATACATTTTCTGAAGCAACTACAACATCAGCTCGATTATCACAATAACAGGATTATCAAATAATTATTTATCTAGAAACCTTTTTGCCTTAAACAAATGCAACACCACAATAAATGGTTCTGACCCTACAACTTCAAGGCGAGGAAGGACTATGTCAAACAAATCACCAAGAGTACAACTAATTCAATTTTTCCTGCATGGTTTATACCATCACAATTCTTCCAATATATTCCGATATATTGTTAACTCAAACAATTCTAAGAGATTAAATGATGACAAACATTGGTAGAATCTTCTAACATGTGTGTTAAGCGTTTCAGATTTTTAAATGTATCCATCACAGGTCCAACACAAGTTCATAAGGAGTTTGGCTTAACACAACTGTCATCCATGGGCCAATATGANAATAATAATATATATTTATATTTGATTTGATTTGATATACATTATGTTTGATTTGATTTGATTATAATTTATTTTTGGCCGTTGTGTTTTGACCGTTGAATCCTCAGCTTATAAATAGGCTAACATTCTATTGTAAATTCAACCTCTGATATATAGAATCATGTTATCTTCTAACAGATACTATGCAAAAGCTAAGTTAATTTTCATCTGTTTTCTTAAGAGGGAAAAGACTATGGACTAGATCTCGTTGAGAAAAAGACAACTCTGATTTGTTAAGATTTTTGTTAGAGTTTCGCTTAGGAAACCTTGAGCAGATTTGTCTTTGATATTGGTGTTTGTCATTTGGAAATTTATAGAAGAAAAAACTCATCACTTGTGGTGGGGACTGGATATAGATTCTACTTTGGAATTAAACCAGAATAAAACCTCTGTCTTATTCTCTTTTCCTTTGCCTCTATTTAGAAACTCTATCTAACTCAAAATCCTTATTTCTGAATCTGTTTTATTGACTTTAAGATATTAAGTGCTTAGATTTAACCCACTTCTCTAAGCCATATTGAACCATCAATTGGTATCGAGAGTTAGGTCTCAACAAATCAAGCTCAACAGCTTGGAGCAAAGATCCACCTCATATCTGGACCGATTCAATACAACCTTGTTGAAGCGCAATCCACTGCTTGACCTCCATCCTTCAATGGATCAAACTATCCATACTGAAAGGAAAGAATGAGAATATTCATTCAATCAACTGACTACGACATCTAGAAGACCATCACTAGAGGACCTACCATACCTATGAAGACAAGCAACGAAGATGGAAGAGAAAGACAAGTGCCAAAATCTGAAGATGAATAGAATGCAGCAGAAAAGAAACAAATTGAAACAAATGCCAAAGCCCTCAACCTGATGATGTGTGCCATTAGCTTTGAAGAATACCGAAAAGTGTCAAGATGCACAACAGCAGAACAAATATGGGACATTTAGTAACCCTCAGCAGGATCAGGAGGCATCTCGCGCGAGACGCTATAGTAACTCGCGTAAGACGTTCTGGGGAAGGTGTCTTGCGCAAGATGCATGGCAACTCGCGCGAGACACGCGCCGACTCAGCTCCGCGTTTCTTCACTATTAGCATATTTTCAGAGCCGGCCCATCCGTTTGGCCACTCCCTCGCCTATATATAAAGCTCTCCTTCCCTTTTCCAACCCGATCAGAGTTCAGACTCCTTCTTCCCTATTAGAAGAGTTCTGCTCAATTCTTTCTCCCTCGTAGGTGGGTTGCCACTCCTTCTTTTAGGATGGCCTAAGTAGTAGGCTCCAACACCGCCGTCATGTTGGTGGTGGCCTACAATGGTCCTCAGGACGCTGTGGCAATGCTGAAACGCAGGAGCGATGCTAGAATCGCTATTGCAGGGCCTACTAGTTTAAAGTTTTGTTTTATGGGTTTCTGATGGTGGTTTTGGTTGGCTTTCCACGTACCAATGCCACGCCGTTAGGAGCCCCCAGTACTAGTGTTCCTCATTTTTGCAACATTCCAGTGAGTGGCGGTCTTGATGTGTCGATGGTTCCACTTTGATGGCCTATCAATAGAGTCAGTTGCGCTATAACATGCTAGAGATTTATTAGATGTTTATACAGTTTATAACATGGTAGTAGCTAGTCAAACATATGTATACATGCTCAGTAAATGCTATGCTATATGACATGCCATGTGTTTATATTTATCTGTATGCTATGCCATGCTATGTTAGGACAGAAACTTAAATCCTTAGGCTTGATACCCTTAGAGATGCTAGGATAGGCTTTCACATAAGACTTAAAATAAAGACTACAATTAAGGCATGAACCCTAACAAGGGGTAGGTTCTGGCTAAGGCCTGTTCGCACAGGTGGATAAGTCTTCCTATCTTGAGATCATCAACGATGCTATCCACATTGAGACTAGCCTGATGCCGCAGAGGGCCTCCAATGAGGCGAAGAGGGCCAAACAACATGGGACCTTTTCGAGTACCAACACTGGGAAGGGCTCGAGTTAGCAGGGCCCACAGAGACCTTTCCAAGGCAAGCTGCTTACTCTGAGCCTGTCCCAGGCCATCCAGCCACATCAGTTCCACACAGAGGTAGCCATCAGTTAGGGGCGTAGTCCTCAGGCCGGACACCATCCTTTCCTATTTGTTTGACTTGAGGAAAGCGCCACCCTGGCCCGTGCCGATACGATACATCAGGGTGTTTTGAGTGCACATGAGGAGAGATTGTCCATGGTTGAGCCAATCTTGTGTGCAAACTCTATGTGCAGATTCAAAATGTACCTACTCATCAACAAATATCATCTCCGCATGTAAACATCACTTTTTTTGTCCTTTTTAAGCACTTTCCAAAGCCGAGTAACATAGACTTTTATGTACCATCCAAACTTCTCCGGTTTCACCTCAGAGAGAAGATCATATGTAGTTTCCATTTCTTTAGCTTGCTCTGCACCATAATAAAGACTTATTAACAAACACTAACAATGCTTTAAAATAATGGAACCCTTCCTTAACTCTTCACCTTGGGCTGAAAAACACATGTAATGATAAATAAGTTAAGTGTGAGGAAGAGTTGAGATATAAGAATATACCAGGGATTTGCTTCCACACCTAAAGAAGTTCCCAACAGCAAAAACATATGGGAATGGAACCTGTGTCTTATATTTGGGTGAGACCTCAGGTCAAATACTATTTTTATTCACCTTTAATTGAAAAGGCAATCCTACTTTAATTGAAAAAGCAATCCTATCTCACACGTTTCTAGCCTTTTAGCCATCTATTGATTGATCTTTGAGTCCCAATACAACTTTTTAACCTTTCCAGCAGACCTTTTGCTGAGTGTTTTTTAACCATGAGTAGCGCTATTCAAGGAGTAGCTGGGCAGGAAAAAAGAACCTCCTATTACCTATCATCTCAGCCTAAGATTCATGAGCACAACTGCAGAATTACTTTAATTATTTTTTAATTTATCCATCAACTCGTAGCAGCAAAAGTTGGATAAAGGTTTTGGCGAGAAAAAGTTCAATAAGGAGTGCGTGTCTTACATGAGTCTTGAAATGCGTGTTACTACATCTATTCTTAAGAGTGATTTTCCATTGGGTAACATTTTGAGAGTTTAGAAACAAAGCAAGAGGTCCTAAACCGTGGTAAAACAGTATATGATATGATATTCTACTTCTTTATATAATTTTTCTGCTTATTAAACTTCCTAACCTTGGTGTGACACCTTTTGACAGGACAATATGGCGTTACCGATTCCATGTAACCGACCTCACATTAGTGGAGAACTCAGCAGCAATCAGTAATTGTGGAACAAAGAATCATACTTTGCAGATCAAAACCACAATTCACTTGTGATTATTCTGTATGTAACTCAACCTTCTCAAATATAATAATACATTCACACAAAATTTTACCTACATTTTCATGTTTGTTTACAACACAGCCTGAGTCAGTGATTCTAAAGTTGTCTACACATCATTCTACCTCAGCTTGCTCTTTCTCGTTTGCAGCAGCGCAGTTGACACCAGGAACTAGTTCGGTTTCGGACGACTTGGAAGGCAGCCTCTCGTATCTGAAACTTGGGAGAAGCTTATGCCTCCCGAACGCCAGAATCTGACTCAGCTTCTCATAGCCCCACCTTTGTTGAATATAGACTACAATTGCAAGAATAATTGCGGTCGCTGGAATGGCGATATCTCCAAAACTCGAATAAAAATCCAAGCTTGGATTGACAAATTCGGAATCCTCGGAAAGGTAAGGGTTTGGAACTGGGGCTCGGATGTAATCATATACATGAGGAAGAATTCTGACCAAAGTTATTCCAATGCAATACAGTTTTCCAAGCGGTTTGCAACCGATCTGCCAGATTAAGTTCCCGATGATTTGAGGAAACAAGAAAAAGTCTTCGACAAGACCTGTGTACTCCTCCAATTCTTTCAACCAAACAGGCAACGAATGAGAATTTTCACCATCGACCAAAAATGTATTTGCTCTAAGAGGCTTCTGACTGGCCTTCGCACCATGAATTATTAGAACAATGACATACCCAATCAGATGCAAGACGAAGGTAAAAAGTAACACTCGTTTATCGCTAGGGATGCCAAGCGATGGTTCACGAGGGGCGCGGGCCTGCAATCTGATCCGAGACTTCCACACCTTCTGGCAAAGCCGCAGGGTTAGTAGCAACGATACAATCAACAGAAGTTTCACAGTGTAGTCAATGACATTGAACCACTCGCTTCCCTCCAGCTCACCGGAGGACGATTCGTATGGTTCCGAAGCCATTCTCTTAAAAAGAGCTTCCGCACCTGTGATCAAGGGAATGCTGTAACCGAGAGCCTGAACACCAAGCACAACAAGAGACATGTATGGAAGCGAATCCACATTATGCTTTACATAAAACAGCTGGCTCAAAATGGAACCAACCGCCAACGAAAGCGTCAAGATCCGAAGAATCCCTTCAACGCCTCTGCGCGAGAGGAGACCCTCGCGTTGCTTCCTGTATATAATCGGAAAAGTCTGGAGCTTTATCAAATCAAAGCAAAGGTCATCATCGTCAGTCCTTTGACTTTCTATTGAAATTTTGGCTGTGGGGTTGACTAGCCACTGAGCAGTTATCGGAGGATAAGCCACAACCACGTCAATCAAACAGTCCATTCCGGACTCGAGATCGTAGCTCTGATACAAGACCTTCCATGATGCTCGCACATCCCTGCAACCAATCAGGTACATCTTTCCAACATGCGGGTCATAAAGACCCTCCAGAAAAAGCACAGAGAAATTACCATAACCTTTTCCGGTAAGGCTGAGTTGTGCAGATACATTCATAAGAAGCTGCTTCTCTGTATATTCATCCTTGACACGATACGGTGTTTCCTGATCCCACGTTGAACCGTTTCGAGCGTACCAATACCGCCCAAACAAAGGGCCAACGGAGAGAATATCCATCTGAATGTCAACCCTCGGGGCCTGGACATTAGGCATGGGATCAGGAAAACCCGGGACATGAAAAGTGAGGTCTTCCGAAAGGAGCGACAGGCTATTCTGGAATTCCTCATTATCTTCAAGTTTGGGGAACGTCAGCAGCGACTTCTTAACCACGGTTCTAAAGCTGAAGGCCTCGTTTCTTTCGAGGACGGTGCCAGCTGAATCAGTTTTGGAGTAACTGTATTTCGGATGAGTGAGCTTGAAATAATTCCACAGCTCTGTAGGCACCACATGCCGCTCGAATGATAGAGGAAAGAAAGCGCTGCCATTGCCGATAGGAGACATAGTTCCCAAAATAATACTCCGTTGCTTTATGGAAAATGTGGTAGGTATATACATACAGATCCGAGTATTACAGCTACTCGCTTTGGCATCAATGAATCCAAGGCAACCAACCATGCAAAGCTGACCATTGGAAGATTTCCAGATCCCTTCGGCGGCAAGAGACATGTTATTCGGCCCGGATCTCTTTGACGCAGTATACTGATTTTCTAATGGAGAAACTGCTCGAAAAACCGCAGATACTCTAGCAGAACCAGCATTGCTCTTACCGGTTGGTCGCTGGCAGATAACATCCTTCATATAAAGCTTAACATCTTGAAAGCCTCCGTCGGTTAATTTGATTCCTTTATCCGACAGAAAGGGGCCTAATTTACTGCAGAAATCGTCAGTGACATTGCATCTCCAGTTTGGCACAACATATAAAGTCTGCTCTCTAGTAATTTCCTCAAGGATTTCGCAAAACCCTTCCCCTTTATAGATGCCGATGCCGTCACTCGTCATGTTATCTTTAAACGGATATGGATTGCAGGCCTTGGACAGGATATTTTGCGAGCCGAATCTGTACTTTGCCGACTTTCCCAACTGCGACGATATGCGAACCACATCAAAGTATTTAGGATTCGATTCGCGGTTCAAGCTTCTTAACTCTCCGCTGATGATCCTGTTTGTCAGCGTGAACATCATTGGATATCGAAGAACTATCAGAATTTGATCATCTTCTGACAGCGGTATCTCGCCGAGATTCTTCATCCATCCCCATGGATTGCCAGGATCAGCCTCTCGAGTCGGAAGCATCGTGTTCCCTAACAAGCACAACACCCTCTCCCCACCATTCCTCTTCGACTCAGTGTAAACCCCTTGAAATGAAATTGAAAGCTGCGAATGGTTAGGCCACAGCAGAAACTCAGGGTTCCCACCATAGGCATTGCCCACAAAAGTACCATCCCGAGTGATCCCCATCACCATGAAGCCATTGATGGGGACCGACTTCTTCAACCGGTTGGCGTGATCCACGTCAGTCACCCAAAAAGATACCAAATTCACTGGACTCCAGTCTCCAGAAAAATTCCCCGGAGACTTCCCGGCATCAAATGGCATAATAGGGAACTTGCTCCCATCATCCTGCCTCCAATCCCCATTGACAAACGAAAGCTCCCCTTTCATACCGGTCACGCCGCCGTACTCAGATCTCAATTCAGATGAGGCAGATAACACAGAAGCACATTGCCTCTGAACCTCGCCGATTCGGTCATAACTATATGTCACATGTGAGTTCCTCTCTAAACTAAAGGCACTCTCACCCTCAGGGAAGTATGAGCTTGCAAGACCAATCAACAGCATGCCGCAAACACACCAAAGGGGAACAACAATAGCAGCTGAAAATGGAAACCCCATGATTCCAAACTGTCCAAAGATTCAAACTTTTATGTTGATTTCAGGAAAACTAGCATACCCAATTGCTTTTACTTGTCAAATCTCAGTAACAAACCGGGTTTCATCACATGCAGGGCAGTGCCACAAATCAACCACACATCACACTCACAAAGACGATCTAAATACAAGAAACGAAATAAAGAACACAAGTGAGAAAGATGGCACAAAACAGAAACAATAAAGAAACAAAAGTGAGAGGACTAACCTGAATCAGAGACAGATTAACGAGAACATGGTCCCCTTTTTCATATATATTTTTTTTGGATGTAATTGATGATGTTTGGTAACAAATCCAGATTGGGGTGTTTTTCAATGTGAGAGTGTTGTAGAAATGGACAGAGATTTTGGATTTGGAAATGGGTGAGAATGTCAAATTGTCAATGGAGTGCAGCAGAAGCTGGGAAGTGGGAAAGACTTGAAGTTGCTGTCTGGTCTGGTTGGTCTACTCTTCCAGATCCAGGGTGTTAAAAGGTGAAAGGAAAAAAAAAAAAAACTATTTGTTATTAGTTGTATGTACTTGTATAAAATAAATTAAGAGTAAATACTTTTTTTTAGTCTATAGTATAAAGTTGATATTAATTTGATTCTAATAAATGCTTTGACGTCAATTTAGTTATGGGTAATGCTACTTCAATAAATGAATAATAAAATTTAATAATATATAAAAATATAACAAAATATGAGTGTACATATAGAGTATAATAATTATGTGAGACACGTGTGTACACACATCTTAGTGTATTTTTTATATGTTATTTAATTTTGTTGCTCAAGTGACATTACTCTTTAATTATATAGTTTGAATTTTGATATGGATGATATGATGTGAATATCATTTGTACTGTTGGACTAAGTTTGATGTAATAATTCAAAATGTTGTGAATAAATTAATGTCAAAATTTAAAGTGTTTTTTGAATTTTATTAAGTGAATTCTTTGGTTTCTCATGACATTTCTCTCTAAAAAAATATAATCTAACATTATATTATCTTAGGCGCTATCAAATAATGATAAAAATGTTCATAATGAAACCTTAATTTATGTTTGGTTACATAAATTTTTTAATTTTTATTTTTAAAATTTAAAAATATTGAAAAAAACCCTAAATAATTAAGTAATTGGAGATTTGATTTTTACAAATAAAAATTAGAGAAAATATATAACCAAACATAAAATGAAACATTATTGTTAATATTCTTATGATTATTTAACAATTTTTAAGTTAATACAAATTGTGCAATTTGAACACTGTATTTGTTGAGCTATATAGAATTTCTCTAGAACTAAATTGATATCAAAGTTTCTTAGGGCTAAACTGATGCAAGTTAAAAATGTTACAACTTAAAAACATATTGAAGAAAAGGAAAATCAGCTATCATAAAATAAATTTAAATAATATTTAATTAAAATACTCATAATGAAAGTTTTCCTCTATTTTTACTTATACCAAATATATCCTTAACATAAAAGAATTAACAATTTATTTAATAAAAAAATTAACAATTTATCTATCAAGTCCTCGCCCTTTGATGAGAAATTGATCCATACTTTCTTGACGAAAAACTATTAAGTACTCATAAAATATAAATCAGTTATAATCACTTGAAAAGTAACATTTTAATTTCATATAATCAGATCATTCTCTATTAACTACTTTTTAACACTGAAATATTACTCTACAAGTCTTGAGATCATTGTTCTACTTATACGTCCACAAGCCCCTAACGATATTTTTTCTTTGTCGAGTGCCTATGAGTTAAACCCTTTTGGTGAATCGTGGTGGAAGGAGCTTTGCAGCTTTGCTTATTTTGTGAGAATATGGTGTGGTGGGTGAAAAGTCCATTTCTGGAGTTTTATTTTCTTTTGAAAAAGATGAGGAAAACACTTAATCATCTTATCTTCTTAAACAAGTTAGGTGCCATCTCCATTTCATATCATAAAGCCTCTTCAGATTTTAATCAAAGCTTCTCAATAGCTAGTTCATTAAAGTTTACGTTTACTTGCTTTAATAATTTTAGTGCTTGATGCATTTTAAAAAATTAATACAATAATGTTAGGAGAATCTTTCAGTTTCCATTTCTGTTAGNCCCCCATCAATTACCGGAGCATATCATCATCTCCTTAATCCAACAATGATCGGATGATATTCTATTAAGACATGAATTTGATTAAAATCTCATTTAATAATGAATAAAGTATGAGTCATCGGGATGTTTCATGATAAATAAGTTCTAGGTAGCCATGAATGCCAACTCATTGAAACCAAATCACGCCTAGCCAATCAAGCTAGCTTCCTCGTCAAGAGAGGACCTCCCCTCCTCCCTAGACCGTGAAAACCCAAAACCAAGACAGCCAAGACAATCAACCTCCCTCAACTTGAGCATCAAATAGAGCACAATCCCAACAAAGAACCCCAAAGCAGCACTGGACCCGGTCAACGAAACCGCAGCACAAACAAACATCACAAACGAATCTTCCTTACTCCTCATATCCCTGGCAGCCATAGCCAGCTCAATCCCAGCAAACAGCAAAAGCACACCCAGGATCCCAATAGGAAATTCCCCCAATACCCTCCCGAACGAGTTCCCGAACACCAAAGCCAGCGCCAGCTTCGCCAGCCCCAAGAACACCACCGAAGCACCGCTCCTTCCCCCGAACCTGTACTGCCCGGCCAAACCTCCCGCTCCATGGCAGCACGGCATGGCTCCGAACCAACACCCGACCAAGTTCATCAAACCAACGCTGACCGACACGCTCCGAACCGAAGCCTCCTTCTCAGGGAACAGGTCCCCCGACAGCTTGCAAACCGCAATAACGGAATTCAAAACGGAAAGCGGAATTTGCGGGATGGCCGCCCTAACGAACCCGATTTTGAAATCGTCCCACGTGATCCGAATGACTGAGATTTTCGACGGCCCGAATTTCAGATCTCGGAAGATCCAAGGGTCAGAAACGAAGCACAAAACTAATCCGAGCAANTTTGAGTAATATGAATGAAATTTTAGCGACCAATGTAATTTCTAATTTTTTTTTTGAAAAAAAAGTCAAGATCTTCTACTTTCATCATTGAACGTCATGTCACACATTCTGGTTTCGTAATGGAGTTGCATCCGTCTTATGTGGTTCATATTAGGCGTGATGAGAATATTGTTGCTCATGAACTTGCATCCTATGCCACCACTCCCTCTCCCTCCTACAAGCATCGCATATGCCTTTTCTTTCTTGAAGATATTTATAAACTTTGGTCATTTCTTTTTCTTTACAAAATTGTGGTATTTGAAATTATTTTATATAAAATATTATATTGAGTTACATTTTATCTAGTATAAGATGAAATTTTAATGAGACTTACACAACATTAAAATCTGATTTAATAATTAATGTAATATGAATTGACATAATATTCTAAGTAAAATGAGTACAAGTAACATTTTTCTTCTCTAGAGTTATATTAAACTCTTGTTGGTCTTTAAATTTTATCATCCTTAAGTGAGAATGAATTCTTTCAATGAAATTTCTTGTCACATATGATCTCTTATCATTAATTTATGAAATAAGATTCAAATGAGATAATTCATTATTTTCTAAAGTATACATCAAAGTATTTTGGCTAAAATATGTTTCAGTCTCAATAAATATTTGAGATCTAGTTTATGTATCTATCATAATGTCACATTAAAAAATATCATATAAATTAAATAAGTTTACTCAACTCATAAATCCGACCCACATTTTACCCATAACCCGCTACTAAACCCAATTTGAGGTGGTGGGTGGTTCATGAAAATGACGTTCATTAGCAATGATTGGTGTTTGCTGCATAATTTCCATCCCATTTTCTTTTTCCTCTGTTTTTCCTCTCTTAGGTTGACCGTTTTCTCATTTGTTAATAGTACGAGCTTAAAGCATTGTTTGCTGGTTTCATGCACTAAGCCATATATAACCGCACTCTTTTTCCAAATTATTTTTCATTAGTTTAAAGTCTATTTATTCAAATTTCGTTTTATCATTCTAAATGAGCTTTCTAAACAAATTATTAAAGAAAGAAGGGAGTCCGAGTCCCAAAAGGCCAAAAGTGCATCCATCCAAACAGTGAATAGTTCTATGACCTATCTCTGTATGTCCTCAGTTATAGATCCTACCACTTTGCAAAGGCCAACAATGTTCTCTAGTCCACTGGCACACCAACATTATAATCTAGCAGAACTGAAGCAACCAAAAAGGCGATTATGTACCCTTTCCAAATGTACAAACTTATTTAATTAGTTTCTCTAGAATTACACATACTATTAACACTCAATCTAAAACACAAACCAAAAAAGAGAGACACACACGAGGGAAGCTCCCACATATATATATATATATATATATGATGATCACAAATCCAGTGATCATTTCTAACCCCCATCAATTACCGGAGCATATCATCATCTCCTTAATCCAACAATGATCGGATGATATTCTATTAAGACATGAATTTGATTAAAATCTCATTTAATAATGAATAAAGTATGAGTCATCGGGATGTTTCATGATAAATAAGTTCTAGG